>JANHFX010011634.1:0-36052 GCA_027560015.1 Chloroceryle amazona | reverse complement strand
AAAAACATGCCAGTCAGGACACAGTATTTCCTGCCTTACCTTCTTAAAACCCTGATATATCAAGATCTATTAGCATGGGTTCTTGTATGGATGTTGAATTCCCAGATAGAGAACTTTCCGATTTCCATGCCACCCAGATGCCTGAACTGTCTGAACAGGAAGGTATCTGTCTCCTTGATAATACTTCTGGTATATCCAGGTTCCCTCTTAACTATTAAAAACCTGGGGCTCATGTTTAGCAGGCAGACAGCTGTCTGACCTTCCCCTACAAATCCACCTACCTTTCCTTAAAATTTCATCAAGCCGGTTGTTTTTTCTTTTTTTTTTGTCAGATGGTTCTCACCTGCTCCAGATATACCCTCAGTTGTACAGCTGAGATTCCTATTTCCATTACTGCAGAAAACATTAAGTACATAAAACTGGCACTTAGTCCTTAAAAATTGCTTCCAGAATTTGTTTAATTGCCTTTGTGCTTTCGTACCTATTATATGTGCTGTAAATGTTGCTGCTGCAGTAGCTGCTGTTTCTGCTTTTTTTCTCTGAAGCAATATAACAGAGGTAAACAATGACAGGCTACTTCAATGCAGTGACCGTATTAATTCAGCTTCTAAAAATGTCTGTGAAGTAGCAAAATATTATTCGCATATTTAGAGATGAGCACAAGGGAGATCAAGTGACTTGTCATAACATTTGAAGTGGGAAAGAAACAAGCTTCTGTAATTTTTTTTCTGGTTTTGGTTTGTTGGTTTTTAAGCTGAGCTGTCCCTCTTTATCCTGAAGAAATATTCCTGTGTCTGGCCCAAATACCAGCTGTTGTTTAAGACCTTTGCCAGGTAAAATTATAGAGATAAGATTGTTTCTTCATTCATGGTTTCTCCAAAGTAGCCTGATTCTTCAAACTAGAAGCCAAACTGAGGCTAAATATTGTCTCAGAGTTTAATATAAACCAGGCATTTTCCCCTTCTTGTCTCTGCACCACTATTTTAAAGGATAAGGTAAAAATATGTAAGAGCATTATTCATGCTTTAGGGTGAGTTTGGCTGAAAGTTCAGAATAAAAGCCAACACAGTTCTCGACTCTTAGCTTGTGAGCATAATATTCTTAAAATGTCACCTTTTTATTGCAATTAGTGGAAGTGTCCGTATTAGTGATATTCCAGGCCTGTACAGAAAGAACTCTGACCATCATGGGTGAAATACTTTCCTTCTAATTCGGGCACCACTTCACTGGAATGTCAGGAGTCAGATGCTCATAGTTTGCAATCTGCTTAAACTCTTTACGTGGTTAATGGAGGAAGGAACGGACCCTGAAAACCTGAGAGCTTTCAGAGGAATTGAAGCCACCCAAATTTAAATGCTTCCCTTCTCTAATTTATGCTGAAATGAGCTACAGTCAAAAAGCAACTTCCTCTTCCGCTGGAAACAGATGGATGTAACAGGAGATGTCAAGCTCTTTCCTCTCTCCATTTGGACATCCAATGATCTTGCAACAGAAGTTGTGTTCATTTCTTCTTTATAATAAATTAGCAGCTGAAGCAGAATAACCTGGCATGGAGACCTGAGCTCTGAATGCTTCATAACCTAAGGCAGACCGAATCCACACTGCAGGGGAATAGCAGGGAGTGTTCTGGTTAAAAGCATTTCTGTCCTTTTGCTGAGTCTGGGACAAATTTATGAGACAGGAAGAGAACAAGCAATTTGGAATGTGATTCTTATCTAACTCAGCTGGAAAATAACAAATATCTGTACTTGCTTTAGAAGGGTTTGTTTGTAGTATGTATCTTTTTGCTTTGCTTTAATGGTAGTGTAATGCAAAACTTACCAGAACGCTGGGTCTGAAGCTTTACTTTTACCCTTCTCTTAGCTAAGTATCCAAAGGACTCACAAGCAAAACCTGGGGCAGGACACAGCACTGCCTTGCTCTGGATGTCCTTTTGCTAACACAATTTTGACAGCAGCTGCTCCACTGGGGGAGCAGCAACCGTTAGGATCCCACCAGCAGCTGACCCCTCTCATGATGGCGAGATACAAGGAGCTGATCCTGAACATGCTCGCTTATATGTATGAGAGGGTTTCAGGATGAAGCTGGGCTGGCAACAGGCAGCACAGGATCAGTCTAAAATTATGTGGTAATTCTTGCATCTTATCTGACCTGCTCAGAAAACATACTGGCTTAAATGTTAGCCAGCAAGATGCAAAACGTGACGAGCCACTTGCCATCAGTGTGTCTCAGCTGTGGGACCAGCAGACTAGTTTAATCCAGAATTGCAGTAATATTATGCTCATAATCAGCCTGCTGCATTTTGCCATGCAAGAACCTGTTCTAATGGTATCATCAGTCCTGGCTGCTGTACAGTAGGATGCAAAGCTCTGGGAGAGGAGTCCCAAGTTGGAGCTGAGGAACATGGGAAAGCTTCAGCAGGTGGCTGATGCTAATTCACTGTCCTCATCTGTTTTCTGAGCATGCCAGGATTCACTAAATCACATTTTCCTGGAAATGGAGGTGGAAGAAGAGTAACCATGTCTGGGAGGTTAGCAATTATGTCTCAGATTCCTGGAAGAAAGAATAAAGACAACTGAAGAGTGCAGGTTTGATCATTGTGTCTGCAACTTATGTGGGGTTTAGTAAATACGAGGTCTAGACAGTAAGATAGGACCAGTCACACTGTCATGAAGATTTTATCTACAAAAACTCTCTTAGCAATACTACTTTGTAGTACACAATATCAAGAAAATTTAGGGTAGGTAAGTCCCTTATCTTCTAAAAATCTATGCTTCAGGATGAAGTTCAATGACTATGTCAAAAACTACCTGGACACTGTTCACTTACAGCTTCTGAAAGAAGCAGATTTTAGTGATTTGAACACCAGGGGTGGATAAGCATTCTTCATCTAAAGGATTTCTCTGACATGGAATTAGTACCCATTGGCAGGGCATTTAGCTTGTATGCTTTTATTTGCTTCTCTGAGAGAATAATTATGAGATGAGCCTCACAACTGCACTGAATATTTAGGATTTTATAAAATAAAACTTTAGAGTGTTTCAAATATATTTTCTCTTACTAAATTAATGTAAAAAAAAATACAGATTAAATAACATGAATGTACCTTTTTAACAAAAAGGAGATGTACATTGAGATATTTGAAAAATACCTAGTTTGATACATAGATTATTTACTTAATTGCTTTGATATATTCTGTGTTAAAATAATGCCTTCCATACATGAATACGGTTGGGAATCAAGCTATCTGGCAATCTAGCAGAGATACCATCTTCCTCACCAAGTTGTTCCTCATAACCTTCTAGTAGCAAAACTGAGTACAATGCTGAGGCATGTTTATAAAATCACATAATGGCACATGGCAAATTTCTTGTATTTAAGTGTCCCTTCTTTCAAGTCATTTATTAAAAACACTAGTTTGTGTCACTCAAATCTTATTATCTTGATATTCACATTTTTAAATATCTCCCCTCAGAAAGGCAGTACTAGTGTTTGCACAAAGCCTTTCTGACACCATTACATAGGCTACACTGAAAAAACTGGTTATTCTGCTTCTTTCTGCCTCCTCTCCTTTCAGGAAGCTTTAGAGCATGTAAAAGGAACACTTTTGTGGGTATTTTTTTTCCTCAATTGATGCAGCAATATATTATTAGCTTAGTGTAACTCTCTCAAAATTTTATGAGGCCTCACAGAGTAGCTGAAGTGAACATAGGGTTTATGTTCCATACCTAACAGATCACGCAGGCTTCTGTCATTATCAGTTAGTATATGCTTGATCAAGTTCAGACAGTTCACAGGTGATGGGGTATTTTTCTTTGCTGTGTGATACAACTGAAAGCCAATGGATTATTAAGGGAACTGGTTCATAGTTTCAAAATACAGAATCGTTATTGTTACCAAAGCTATATTTGGTTAAATAGTAGCAAAAAAAAGTTTTGTTTTGTTTTGTTTTTTAAATTCACTCACATCTGAGCAGCTGTTTGATGTATGTATCCATGTCATCCTCCCTGTTTGACTGCTATGGATCAATACATTTCCCAGAGCAATGAATATTTTTTATTTATTGGTAGGAATGAAACCCTATCCTCCCAGAAAAACAAAAGCTATGGTAACTTAAATGGTGTTTGGCCAAGAGATTTTTACTGTAGCTGCATAAATTTCTGTACTGTGTTTGCTTATGAACAAAAGTATTAATGTGCAAAATAATAATCTTTCCCATTCTTTTTCTGCCCTGTAATTTCTGTCCTATAAAAAGTATAGAAAAGATACACAATTATCTGTAAGGATTAATTCAGACACTGAATGAAGAAAAAGTAACAGAATTTAGTTAAGTGCTGTAATCATCATGTAAATATTTTAGATGCATATGAAATATAGATGGTAGAATAGTTTATAAATAAGCTATAATTTTTTTTTCTGGAAAATTTGACATATGGACAATGAATACTACTATAATTGAAGATTTTAACAATTTAAAATTCAATCATTCTAGCTAATTTATAACCCTAGTTTTAAAATATTGCCATGCAGGTGCTCTTTGTGGGACTATTACCAGCATAATTATGTAAAGAAGTGACAGAATGTAGCTAAAACCAGTTCTGTTTTCAGTTTATGGATGTTCTTTCGCTCAGGATGTAAGCTTACTTTCTAACAATGAACAAGCAAATACCAACTATATTTTATTGATGGTGAAAAAAATATTTTTAAGACAAACATATTAAACAATAGAAAACTATTAGAGAAATATAAAATCTTACACCAGGACTCTAAATGGAGGGGTAAAAAATGCCCTAAAGCTACAATTCTTTATCCATGCAAACACAGAAAAGGAGGCAGTTGCAGGTATGTTAATTTCAATGAAGGAGAATTAACAACATTTCTTTGATCCTTATTCTGGTGAAGGTGTGTTTAGTATAAAACAGCTTTCCAGGAAGACTCATTATGTTTTAAAATAAAGTTATTCCATTTTTCTGAGAGTACATGTGCTACATTGCTGATAGCAAGAAGCACTATGAAGCCATTAGGAGAGCAGAATGTGTCTTTTTCATTCTTCCCATCTTTCTCCATTACATGTTTCTGAAATTATGTTTCAGTTTTCCTATAAAAAGCAGGGTAGAATCCCCATTATCAATTTGAGTCTACCAAAGAAATTATTTTGACTTACTGACTTGTCTGGAGGAAATAAACCTGCAGCCAAGGGCCACCATGCTTTATATCTACGCTGTGGTTTCTTCCTCCTTTCCCAAGTATGCTACTGTTACTAAGTCTGGTGTACCTACTAATAACCATGTATCATCATTTGAAAATTGAACCAGTGGCATGTTTCCTCTTCTTTCTTAAAAAGATTTTTTTGCTTGAAATTTTACAAGAAAATTCACCATGATATGACAACAGGAAGAACTGCAAAATAAACACATAGAAATCTGCACAGAAAAAGAGGGAGAGCATTGACTAAAAAAATCCAGTATCTCAATGTATGCTTTTCAGAATATGAAGTGTTAAGTATACATTAATACATTCTTTTTTTTAAAAAAGATTAGTATACAAATGTGTACAATTTCAAGAAATAAATATTTTAAAATATTAAATAATTCCATGGTGAAGCTGAATGCAAAATCTACAATAAGACTTCTGAAAGCACTGTGCAATATTGTTGTGTTGATGTGTTGAAAGGAAAGCTCTAAGTTCGTCCTGCAGTAGTTATACAAAGTTTTTTACTCTGTTGCTTCCACAAGCAGAGTACAGTGTCTGAAAGGTGGATTCATGGCTGTTGAATTTCAGCTGAATCTATCTTCAGTGTCTCCCACCTCTTTGAAACTAAGAGAAACACTACTTAATTATACATTTCAGAGGTTCATAAAGTATTGCTGACTAAATCCCTTCTTTCTTAACTAGGTCTTTAGGCCTATTCCCTAGTTTTATGGCATAATACATGTTCTTCTTCCTGGCCTGGCTTCCGTTCTCCAGTTAAGTATGAAGCAGTGGTTTCCACTAAGGGTGTGTACACTGAGGTGTGAACTGCTCACTGTACAGGAACTGTACAAGACAGGATGTTATTTTTACTAAGAGCAAATTTTTCCTTGTTGCCTATTTTTATATGCCTATTGTTAGTAAAATACAGGAAAAAACAAAAACAAAAACGAAACCTCCCTATTTAATTTCCCTGAGGTCTAAATACCTAATAATACAATATGAATGAATATATTTAGAATAGTTTGATGGAAGTTAGAAATATTTTCTTTTTTCAGTCCAGAGCTGGGTGTGTACTAAACTTCAGCATGAATGACCTTCCCAAATGTATTAAATATCTGAAGGACTGAAAAGAGAATTAATTTTGCCTTGAATATCTGACTACTTGCACATTAATGGCAAGCATACCTAAGGCAAGTTTATTATGAGAAAGGAAACCTTTATGCCCTTCAGCTGAGGTACCCTCCACCACATTCATTTACATAAAGTAAAGCATCCCAGGAGGCTTAGGAAACCTCCAAGGTAATAATCTTAGTTGTCCTAGCCAATATATTACTTGTGAGTAAAATAGGAACAAGTGGTTGAGATCTCTTAGTGAATAATATGACCTCCCTTGTTTGCCTACATAATGAATTGGCAAGCCATATTTAACTTTGTGAAGTACACGGCAATGATGCAGTAAGTCCAATGTAAAAAATAATTTTACTTTTTACTATTATAGATTTCCTGTTTTTTTAATCAAGATTACAGAAGAAAACTATCTAAAAAATTCATTCATAATTTTTGTGTCATTTTTATTTACTAGCATTTAAAGAAATGCTATTTTGTTGTAATAAATGATGGTTTTAAGAAGATAATATTTACAATTTTACACATACTTGATAATTTAATCTCCCAGATAAGAAGTTAAAAAGATGGCTTTCTTATTAATAGCACAATGATACAATCAAATGATGGGTAATTTCTATTATCTTTATAAATAGATAAGAAGTATATAGATGTGAAAGAAGCACAGACGTGGAAAATGTTAAAATAACAAATCTTATTATAAGAAAGAATTTAGAAATAACTTCTCAGGAGGGTAATGACCTCAATTAAATTTTATGAGAAAGTATAATTGGCATTTTTAATAAAGGAATGTTATTGCAAATTGCATATTTGATATAATATTACAGGACATCTTATTTCCTGTAGCTTGTATTTATATTAAATAAAAATCTTTCAGATACTCAAGGAGGATTTGTAATTTCGAGTTTTGGGAATCAGATGATAGTTTAAAACAGTTCTCAATACAAAAGAGAGCAAAGTGGGAAAGCTATCCAAAAGTGAACCTTTTGCTCTTTTGACCAAAAAGATGTTGATATTCAGCATGGTGTGGTGCATGTTCTTAAATGTACTCAAGATTGTAGCATCTTCAAGATGTAATCAAATAGAATCCTTTTTTTTTTTTTTAACACATCTCCTTTGAGGCGAGAAGGTTCACTGTGTGCAAGCTCTCAAAATAAATTCCTGAGAAAGTTCTAAAAATGACCCAGTTTTCATCTTTTGTACACATACATATAAGAAAATTATAATGTCTCTCCTTATCATTCTGGTCATGTCCTAGTTTCTTATCCCAAACTAATATTAAAATAGTAACATCCAAGTAGTTGTACAAATAATGTCAAGATTTTTTTTTTTTTGAGGAGGAGTTGTCTGTTGTGTCCTCTAAAACATTGCTCAGTATAATTTTTAATGATTTATACTGTCATACACTTCTGTTAACATTCACCCTAGATGCACTTAATGATACTAGAATAGTGCAGATTTCAAACCTGGAAAAAATATTACAAAGAGAAAAGTGATCTTAAACCATCTCTCATTGTTTAATGTTTCTCCGCTTACATAAAATAGTTTTAGAAGGGCTGCAATTGTATATGTAATAGTAGAAGTGATGAGTTAAACTGGTGGAAGAAAAACCAGCAACAAAGTCAATAAGGAATATTGGCTTGGGTTGACATAGCTAAAAATAAGCTATAGTAGTTGTTAGGAAAGTACCTAAAAGAAACTATAAGCAAAAAGAAGTGGCGTCTGTAGCATTTGCAAATAAGCAGCTGCTACCATTCACAATCTACCCCAATTACCTTCTGTTAATTTGGCACATCTTTAAAATGAAATACTGTGCATAATTTTTCATGGTTCAGATACTGCAGACTTTTCTTCATGCTCACCAAGAAACGTCACTATCACAAGTGACCTGTGTAATTGAATGTGAGTTATTTTAGAAACTGATTTCCAGATGGAAGGAAGAACAGTGGCCAAGGGGAATCCTCAGCATTGACTGAGCTGATACATAAATGTAAAAAACGGGTAAACTGATATTGTTGAAAATGAAATTACTGTTCTTCTATGGAATGGATATCATTTACATACTGTCATATGTATGTAGGTATGTTTGTAGATACACACTGTAACCTAAGGACTAGAGTTTGGAAGTTATATGTAGTTTTGAAGATGAAATGTTTTAGGGATGAAGAGCAGAGTACTGCACCATCAAAGCACACTTCAACAGACCACTCTGGGGAAGAGCTGCTATAACTACTTTGCAGATTAGGTGAGATTTGGACATTTAAGACCAAAAGAAACCCAGAAATCCTATGTCTCACCTAGCTTTGGAGATGCAGATATTGATATTATATCCAGACTAATCCAGTCCAATTTGGAGTACACTTTTTAATCCAACTAAATTGAATGTCCCTGCAATCCTTAAGGTTAATGCTTAGTTCTTATAAAACACACTCGTCACCTAGTATGGCACTGATAGCTACCTAATGCGAGTGTGACCTTACACGTGAAATAGTCGTAGAAGAATCAGCTGTAAGAAAGATTAAATTTATGCCAGCTGGTCTTGCAGTTGAGTGTTCACTTAGTTCACCTTTTTTCACAAGTAATAATTTTATTTAATTCCTTTACAGAAAAGCAAGACAAACCAACCAAACAAACAAACAAAAACCACCAAAACCAACCTATCACATTTCTTAAAACACTGATGAAGGGATTAGTTTGTATTAGTAATCCAGAGGTCTAAATTGATCACTGCAGTCCACTGTACTGCCCCAGGACAGTATATTGATACAGTTTTACCAGAAGAGCTTTGTTTCTCATTTTTTCAAGCTTGTCGCTAGAGCTCCATTTGAAGTTTTCATTTATTCATTACAGGTTTTGTTTTTAAAAGTAAACTTTTTACAGACTACATGTTTCACAGGTATTCCTCTGCTGTTTAAAATTTGCCAAACTTGTCTGGAACAAGCAATCTGTAGGATTTGGAGTGGTTCTGAAGACAGGGAGTGCTTGAAGTTGCAGGAAACTGAGATGAGTGGAGACACTTTGAAAGCTGTTCTTTTACCCTGTGCAACTTATCTCATGTTTTGTCCAAATTCACTCAGAACACTAAATTATTGAGCAATACTCTTTAAGTTAATTTATGGTTGTGCTGTTATTTCAGAAGTATTCTTCCTTTTATCAGCAATTTTACAAATTTAAAATACCTTACTGCAATATATGTTATATTTTTGAATTCTGAAATTACTCTTATTCAATATATATCTAGGCAGCTAATCACCAACAAGAGATGTATTTTATCCATGTCAATCAATGCTTTTCTGCTTGATTTTTATTACTATAAAATTCATTATTACATACTATAAAATACCACAAAAAAATAGTGGCAAAAAAAAGAACTGAGAGATAAAAAGCTTTTGGAAGGTATTTTTGTTCACTATTGCTGCAGCCTACAA
Source organism: Chloroceryle amazona (assembly GCA_027560015.1). Taxonomy (NCBI): domain Eukaryota; kingdom Metazoa; phylum Chordata; class Aves; order Coraciiformes; family Cerylidae; genus Chloroceryle; species Chloroceryle amazona. The sequence goes on along the minus strand of JANHFX010011634.1, from coordinate 26,306 downwards.
ACAGCCTGTCAAGAGTACTTCCACCATTGAGGCTGTGGTGAATTTGTCTTTGTCAATGAAACTACCATTTTCTACTAGCCCAGTAGGAGATTTGTCAGTGTTTTTAGAGCTTAAAGCAATACATACTGCTAGAGCAATTGCGACTGCCCAACAAAAACTTGACAGAGGCTACTATGGCTTGAAAGCCCTCAATCATCTAAATAATACTGAAAAACATTTCAAACTGAGGAAAAGCCAGAAATTGAAGGATCAAAATGTAAATCAAGTATCCACTTATTATTCCATGTTAATCACCAGATTTTAGTTATGTCACAGTTTAGGGTCAGGGCTGCCCCTTAGACCTATAACAGATGCTCTCTGTTAAACCCCCTCCCTCCCCAAAGGGGAAGAGTGAGAGAGACTTAGTGATTAGAAAACTAGAGCAGCTTTAATGAAAACAGTAATAATAAAAATGGAACATATACAAATATATACAAAACCAGTATCGTACCCAAGCTCCCCGATGGTAATTCCATCACCGTCACCACTGATGCTGTGGAGCAGGCACTGGGGGGTCCCAGACTGGGTCCCGCAGCAGATGGGAGCTGTGTTCAGGAGCTGGATTCTGGTACCAGGTTCAGGAGCACGCTGACTGGGATTGAAGGCAGAACGGACAGAGTCCTCCTGGGATGCTCCAAGGAAGGAACTGAAAGAGGACCTGAGCCAAGCCAAGCAAAGCTGGAAAAGTGGTCCAAGAGGGGAGAAGAGCCCGGGAGCCCCCAGAGCTATAGACCCTCCTAGATCCCTCTGCTTTATACTGAATATGCCATATCTGGGCTGGAATCCCTCTCTGGTCAGTTTGGGGTCCCCTGCCCTGTCTGCTCCTCCCTGCAGGTGCAGCCTTTCATTTTCCTGCACCCCCAGTGTGGTTGGTGCACAAGATCCAGCAGTGGCCTTGGTCTGCACCCCAACCTTTCGTAGTGACTCTGACCGTGGGGTGTTATCCCTGCCGGCAGCAGACACTGCCTGGGAAAACAGGCTGCTGACTGCAGACAGTGCAGGGAGTTAGAAGAGCTGAGCCGAAAAGTAAAATCATTGAACAGAACCAGCTCTGTTCTCACTCAGACCAGGACAAGTTATAACTTCAAAAATTGTTGGGAGTGAGTCTGTTTATACAATAATAGTAACATAATTACACCTTGTTTTATACATGATAATAATCTGATCTCAAAGTGGCTAAACTGTAAGGCTAAGTATTGTATTATCATCATTTAATTATGTTTTAGAACAACATTGTAACAGTGATATTACTACACTTCTAAAATAAATATAATTATTTCAGAATAAATAAACCTCTCTTTCACACACACATATAAAGCCCTAAACTTGACCTTTTCTGTGATATCTACAATAGACCTAAAGCAGCTGGTAAACTCTGGTTATTTCATGTCACTGGAGTGTAGACTTTTCATTATTAGGATATAACTGAAAATATTGGTTCAACCAAAATAGTGCATAATACTGATATACCTGGTTTCTGATATACTGCCTCACTTCAATGAAATTCCTTAAGAAAAAAATGATTGCTTATTTCTCTAAAATAGATAATGGAAATCACAACCTGAGAGGCATCTTGTAATCAAAGGTCTTTGAGATAATGGGGTAACGGTCAAGCCATTGACAAGTATGTGGTGCCAAGTTTTTGACATGCTCCATGCAGTGTACGGGTGATGTCTATAGATGCTCCTTGTAGTATTCAGTACTATTTCAGGTTTTTCTTTTTCTGGTCTTTCTAATTAAATGCATAGGAATTATTTTGGGGACTTTTTAATTTTTTTTTATTGATGTACACTCACCTCATTTATTTTTTTCCCATTTACAAAGAAACTCCTCTAGCAGGATATACACAATACCTAGCTAGGACTAATGAGCCTGTAGGATAAGCAGCAGTATGCTTGTGAACCCCCATGTGAGACCTTATGTCTGTGTTTACTCAGCCTGATCTTTGATGCTGCTGAGTTATTGCCTTGCAACTCTTTCAATTTACTTCAGGATTTCATACCTTTCTCTATCAGAATTTTTCTTGAATTTTTGGGCAGCTATGCCTATCTCAACAGCCTAACCTCTGCTTGCAGTATTACCTTTCTTACTATTTGTAGCTGTTTTCTGTGGACTTTCACAAAGTTCTGCATAATTACGCAATTTTATCTGAGCCAAGGTTATACAGCTGGACTGTATCAAAAAGAAATGCATCAGACAGTGGAACCTCTTGGAGGAGAGTTAAAATTAAATGAACAGTTGTTTGGACGGGGTAGAAATAAGAATGCTAGTAAAAATAAGAAGCAGATTGATGCTTTATAATAAATTTAATAATGTCATTATGTGCGCTCCACCTAATCCTCATCTGCAATTGAGAGCAACACATAACTATTTATGAGGCTCTTTGGATTCTTTAGTTAACACAGCAATATGGAGAGTCCAGGTGGCATATGAAGAACTTCATGTTATTGATTCTGTAAAAGAAAATTATAATTTTAGCTACCAAAGAAGAGAAAGACAGAGAAACTCTTTCTCTTATACTGCTTAAGAATTTATAAAGACAGAACAGAAGAAATCTGACATGAAGAAAAATCACAAGCTCCACCTTTTGTTATTTTGTGATCTTCAGACATAAAGAAATTTATTTTGGAATTTAAGGCTTAGGCTAAGCTAAGCTAAGCCACTGTTTTGTTTGTTTGTTTTTATATAGAGATTTGATTTTCTGTTCATTGAGTATTTTGCAAAAATATGTCTTATTATTGTCACTTTGCTTTTTATTCTCTTGGGCAGCATACATTTACGTTGGCTGTACATCACAATCAAAAGCTATCTTCATGAATCACTTCTTGGTGACAATGATGATTGCTTATTTTGTAAGCAGCAAGAAACTTGCTACTTTTTCAAGGTAGACTTTTCATGGACAATTTATCCTCTGAAAATTTGGATCATTCTCAACATTTTATAGAATATGTTCCAAAATATATAGATTCCATAGACAATGCATTAAGTTTTCTTTGTTCATCATTAAATTGAAAGAGGGTTTAATTTTAGAGAAATATTAACTTTCAAATAGGAAACTAGTCTCTGCTACTTTACATTTAACAGTAAGCCAACTTGTATAGCTGGTTTTAGTAAAGGTTTTATAATATGATTAGATTTATATGACTCCGTTAGGAGTAACAAAGTCATGCCAAATGCCATACTAAAGATGTGTTGAAAGTGCACTCAGGTTTAGATAGGGCAGAGATGAGTGAGGAGAGTTGATTAGTTGCACTGCCTTATGATGAAAAGCTGTAAGAAAAATAATTTATGGTATTGCTGTTTATATTCCAATAAAATCTAAAAGGTTCACATTAAGATCATCTCCCCAGCACTAGACCCTGTACAATCAGAGAATAATAATCAGTGTTTGCTAAAGAAGCTCTTCAGCCCAAGCAGGTTAGAAAGTGTGGGAGGAAGAAGATTGTTTAAATCTCTTCTCTCATAATTACCTCTTGAATGTTTGCTAAAGTATATTTCAGGTATGAGAAAAGTCAGTTTGATAAAGGTAAAGCATCATATTAACACTATTATTTCCTCACATCTTATGTGAATGTATCCTTGAGCTGCTCTTTAAAGATTACTCCTCTGTTTTGTGTGCAACTCATAAACTGTGGTCTGAGGTCTGATCTGTGGTTATTAAAGAAAATTATGTTAGTGAATCAGTCAGGATAGAAAGGAGGTATTAAAAGATACCTTATGATATTATCTGTCTTCAAAGTTTGACATAGCTGTCATTAGATCTGTTGATAGACTCCCACTGTAAAATCCATGTGTATAAATATAGGAAAAGAATTGGTAGTGCAATTTTCTGTACCGTTAGTGTTGTTTCCCAGTTTTTCAAGGTTCACTTAGAAGAATGACTTAGTGGCTTAGTTTTCATCCTTATTCTTCCCTGTCTATTCAGTGACCCTAGTCATAAGGAAGAGATTTACTTATGCTTGCTCCTGGCCTTTAGGAACTTAAACTGAGATGATCATCTCCTTTCATCTAAATTTCTGGCCAACTATTAGAAAGTTTATTGCTTTAGCAGGATGGGTTAGAATTGGTAAAACTGAAAGATAGTACTGAATAATCCTTCATACTAAATTAGATTTCTCTTGTTCATGTCTTGTTTCACATCAAATGTGCTATGTGCACACAAACACCAATTCCAGAAGATTTTGTTTTACAATCTGTAACATATTACATACTGTGGATACTTTAAAATATCTATGAAAAAACAACAACAATTTAAACAACCAGGAAGTAAAAAGTGCAAATTAAAGTTTCCTTTGGAAATACAAAACTGTAGGCAGGCCCTTATTCAGGGCCTGTGGAGAACATATTTTTTTTATTCTGCTCCATTAGTTCTGTAACTGATGCAGGGATATCAAAATTATATTAATAGAGTCATACTTGCTAGTAATTTAGTGCTTATTCCACAGCAAAGTTGGGATTTCCTTCCCCCCCAAAACAAAACAAAACAAACATAACACCAAACCCAAGCTTTTGTTCTCATTTTTTTTATAGAAGCGATATTTAGAAATTTTTTACAAATTAACTGGCAGAAGATGCTGACTTACACAGAAACACACACATGTATATGTCTTTCTAAACATTGATGTAAACCCATGGACTTGAATGAAATTACTCACATAAAACTGTGTTCAATACTTTTGATAAATGAGGAACATAGTACTGTTTTTATTTCTGCCCTGCCCTAAAGCTGAGCTTAAATTTAGAAAAGAGAAGATAAAAGAGTGTGAAAATAAAAAATCTTTTTCTGTAGTCACTCTAGAAGCAGGAAAAAATATAGGAAATGGCTTATTGCTATTATGTTTTCTCAAGACATTACAAGTTATATTTTAACTTATTAACTAAATTAAATCCAAGCTTATGTATACAGGTGTATTGAGTGAAGTATTTATAGACAGAATTTGGATCTGAAGTTAAAATGCTTTAACTGAAGATATCAAAAAGTCCATATGTATCTTTTTCAAATTCCATTGTTTGACATCTTCAGGACCCCCTGGTAAAAACTGCGTATGTTCTTTAGTCTTAGGCAATAGCTTCAAACTTACAATCCAATCAAAACTTTTTTGTATAATCTTGTTTGGAGTGAAAAGATAAACCACAGTTCATAAGAGTCTGTGAACCTGGACATACTCTTAGTTAGTATTATGCATTATAATCTCCATGATGTTTTAAAATTCTGAGTCTGATTTTGTTATGGATAATTTTTGTTTAGATACTTTTTATTTCTTTTTTTATCTAGATGAGTAAATCCCATTTTCTCTGCTCTCATCATAGTGTTCTACATATTAGTGCTATAGGCAGGAACTTTTATGTTTTGTAGCATCTCTTAAAATAAGTGTTATCTCTTTGGGTATCCTAAAAGATCCATGAATTTAAAATACATATAATAAAATACCTATATCTGTATATATACACACAGATGCACCGCATTGCACTTGCATGTTTTCATTACTGCATTCTGTGGTATTAACCAGTTGTATTTCTTTATGTACTGCCATAAAGGCACTGAAGTGTTAGACACTTGAAATAACGGTTTCAAAATTAAAAAGAATAATGCCTTGACCTATATCTGGGTTTACTTGGAAGCCCATCAATAACTTGCGATAAAATTAAATTATGCACACATCTGTATGCACAACATTTATTTAAACCAATTTCTAGGTGAGACAAGAAGGATAGATCTCATCAGTCTGGTCTTCAACAAATCATTTAATGTAGTGATGCCTTACTGAATACAGAAAAAGGTCTCCTGACAGAAAATTAGTAAACATAGAAGTCAGAGTAACTGTAACGTGGATAGTTATGAGCAAAAGAAACAGCAATACAGCATTCCAGACTTGTATCTTACACTGAAGAGTACTTAACCAGGAAAGTTTCTAAAGACTTGGGTGGTTGATCAGTATTTTCATGGAGGATGACACAGAAGGTAGAAACAAGCTAGTACTGTTTTGCAATAGCCCAGGTTTGAGAATCTTCCTTGATAAGGAACAGGATTAAAATGTCATACAGGGAGAACTGATGATCTGAAGAGTTGGAATAATGTTTATGGCAACACAGTTAGTACTATAGAATGCATCCCCATGTTTCTAGGGAGTGAAAGGACGTATTTCTGCAGTTAAATAGGTTTTCAACAGATACAAACAATAAAGAAAATGTGTATATTCAGCATAGTCAAGCCATGACACAATTGTTAGCTGTGGAAAAAAAATGACAGCAGACGAAATACTCTTGGTGAAAAGGAACAAATGGACAAATAACCGGTGTGCTTTAAATGCTTTGGAATGTTAGTTTTGGTTATAGTAGATGTGAAGGTCTGAACCAGTTTTTCAACAGAGGATGTGGAAATATAAAAATCTAGTTATACCTAGTGCACAGTTTGCTATCAGGGTTCTCTGAGATGCCTTCTAGACTTTTTTTCTCCTCTTGTTCAACAGTAACTCCATGTTGCAAATATGTTTTATCTCTCAGCTGCATCTAGAGGACTGCTATTAGTGTCTGACACCTCATCCCCTGTTCCCAGTCAAATACTGACTAAAAGTCATTTTGAGCCTGTGTGTCAGGAATATTCTGATAAAGGTTCAAATAAGTACAGCTTACATCTTGGTTACAAGTTACAGGGAGACCAGGAGACAGATTTACAGTCACAGGAAATGGACCGTGTGGATATTTGCTACAAGTAAATTCCAAGTGAACTGGAAACTTGGTGCTGGAAGCAATGAGGAGTACAGTGAGTGAATAGGCACAGCTCTTAGGCAGCAACAATTTATATCAAAAGAGAAGACATTCAGAGGAAGGAAAGAGGATTTATAAGCTAAAATACAGCATTGCAGACATGCTGCTTCCAGACTGAAGCAGTGTGATGGCATGCTGCACTGACTAACTGGGACAGTGAGAACTGAAGGACCTGTGCCACACTCAATTGGTGTAGTCAGTTTCTGTAAAAACACAAAAAAGAAGTAGTACATTATGATACCAGCTTCTGTCAGTTACTTTGACATTTTCAAACCAGCACTTCCATGCTTTCTTGCATGGGAGAACTTTCCTATAAATATCCACACTACTGTTTGCTTGACAATAATTAGGCTGATGATGTCTTGAAAGCACTGACTATCATGGATATTAATAGTGTATTATTATTTCTTCACACTTCACAATCTTCCTTTACACTTTTCATTGCCTTGTCATATAAAAATAGTAATAACACCAGTTCAAGCCAGGTATTTGTGCTATACATTGGTCTACTGCTTGCAAAAATACAGAGTTTAGTTCCATGACACTACAATTAAAGTGCGTGCTACTGGGTAAAAAGCATTCATTAACATGCAGGTTATACAGTGTCTCTTGAAGGTTCTTCTGGATTTGCTCTTCAGTTTAATACTTTTGTTAGCCTTGCTACAGAATATTGCAAATTGCAGAGTGTAAATTGAATGTTCTTTCATAAATTCTTTTGAAGTTGGCTAGAAAAAGACTGGTCATTATAACAATTATGTTAACCAGAGGGGAAAATATGTCCACTCTTAAAATGTTTGCAACTTCTCCCTTTTTCTATTTGTCTTATTTTTTCTTAACTTCTTTGGGTAGGAATAAAAATATGTATCTTTTATTTTACCTAAGCAGTTATGCATTCTGTATATGTTTCTTTCAGCACTTGCAGAATTTTTTCCAAGACTTCTCCCTTTTCTTAAATCTGACCTTATTTTATTAATTTAAGTAATATGTAGAAGAAAAAAATCCTCATATTTAAAAGCTCAGAGTGTACGTTATATACTGAAAATCTTGGAATCTCAACAACTTGCAATAATCTTGGAGTCTCCTACATGTATTGTGTCTGTCAAATACTTAATGTATTTAGTTTATTTCTTTCAAAACACCAATACATAATATCTATTATTTCTGTTCTTTCCTTCTCCCTGCAAATGACCAGCAGAACTTTTTTTTTTTTACTTACTGACAGAATGTGCAACAGCTTATATATTGCTCACTCCTTTAGAATTGAACTCAGAATAAAATTGGATCCTTTGCAAAGGACTGCACTTGGGAAATGCAAAGGAATGTGCATCGCTTAAACCTCATCTAAGATTTAAAACAAATGATTTAAATAGGTTTTTAGATGAGTCATAATTGCTATACAGGCTTTCTGAACATAACTGAATGTGATTTACCTGCATATTTTTAGTCAGAATGTAATTACTTGCCAATCTATTACCACTCAGGTTTTCTGAGTCTATTTTTAGAACTAAATCATTATGAGTGCTTCTCCTCTCACCACATGGAGGACCTGTGCTAGGATCTCTGTGCTACTAAATTTCCAAATGTAAGGCTCTAGGATGCCTCTGAAGTAAGATACATTACCCATAAGAAACGATTTAGAATAAACAAAATAATTTTGTACATAAATTGGTTTTAGAGGACTACTGAGAAAGGGTGTTTTGATTACTGAAAGTCATGTTACTGGATTAAATATTACTTGTCTTTAACAGAAGCTTCCTTAGGAATCACATGCAACAATGATTCATCAGGCAGGGCTTTATGTGAGCTCTGAGTAGATTAGGCCATTGGCTATGAAATGGGTCATCCTTGCCCTCACCTCAGGCTTTTTTTTTGTACTTAAGTAATAAGATATTCCCATTCAGAAGTTCTAAAACCAACATAGCTTCCTAATTATTTTGTCTTTTAGTTGACCTAATGAAATTTTCAAAAGATTTAAGCTTTTAATTTTCATACTCAAGCTATGCTATTTTATGTGTTCTAGTTTGGAGCTCCTGAGCCAAACCATCTTTCTCCTTTCTGTGATCAGCACCCTGACTAATTTCTTCCTACAGAGACAGAAGCCATCATTCTATTTCAGGACTTCTGCTGTGGGTCACTATGCAGTGATCTAATTAGTCTGTTCCTTTCCTCATGTGGTTTTAATAACCTAATTTATTTTAGAAGCCAGTTAGGAAAAAATTCACCAGTTCCTGAGGTGGTCCTGAGCCTTTGGTATCATATCCATGACCTGGATTTCCCAAACCACCTTCTCTAAAACTCTCTTGTTCTAACTGTGTTGTGTTTGTTGGTTGTTTTTTCTTTGGTTGGTTGGTTGTTTTTTTGAGGGGGAGTGGAGATTTGTTTGTCTTTCCTATGTTGACATGGTCTTACCCTGAAATACATTATTTTCATGGAAACTTCTTTGTCAGGTTTAATCTCAATATTGTTTTCATTTATAAAAAAAAGGAACCAGAGAATAAGCTATGAACAACTCTTTTGTATTTGTCATTCTAAAGTTTGACAATATGAAGCAAAATATTTGTGTACTTCAGGGAAACATTCCAAGACTCTTTGAGTAATGATTATAATGGAAATGCAAATTCTCTGAAAACAAAATTGCTGAAAAAAAATCAGATTTATGAAAAGAAACTATATTATAGTTTGAAAACAAAGCCTCAACTGTAACAGTTTTTCTTTACTGCCTTTTTAATCTTAACACTGCAGATAATTTTTCTACTGATACAGAATATCCAAAGTGGACAACCAGCCAGGTCCAGTAACTAGGCATCACTGCCTCATAATTCAAGATATTCATGAAAATGTACCTGGAAAATTAAGTACTTTCAAGTACTCTATATATATGAAAATGGATAACGAATCAGCTATAGACAGGAAATTATTTTACTGTTGCTAAGTAGTCCTACTACAAAAACATCAACTTTCCACTTGAAATATTACAGAAGGGCTTCTCTGAACCATAAATATACAGTCGAAACTATTGATATATATCAACATTTGTATTTCTGTATAGTACTACAAATGAAATTTTTACCATAATCGTGTATTCACACAGATTCCTCTTCTTCCTTCCCATAGATTTCCTGCTTATCCATTCCAGATACTCCCATATTATTTCAACAATGCTATGTTGCTTCATTTTTTTCACATCCAACTGGGAAATCACTTTTTTTTTTTATTTTTTTCTTCCTTTGTTCCTATTTCAGAAACTATATTAAATAACATATTAACTTGAGAAATTTAACAAGAGGCAAATGCTGTGTCGTGTTTAATTGCTCCATTCTATTGTGAACCAGACAGACATTATTACTTGTCAATCCTTTAGTTTTCATTTGGGCAGCTGCCGGAATATGACTGTCTAAAGCATGCTTATTTAATTTTTCTGCAATGGACTGTTCAGGATGTGCCCCAAACTGTTCTTTAGAATTTGCCTTGAGGAGCAGAACTCCAAATATCTAGAAGCTACTGATAACCTCTAGCCAAATGAATAAATCTATGTTTATGAATTTTCTCTGTGGATGAACTGCTAAAGGTGGAGCACAGCAATTCCAGTTGCTGACTGCTATAAATTAGTAAAGCTAGAGAGTGGATAATTCCCAGTCCAGTAGGATATGCTGGAAAAGTCTTCATTAACTAATACTTCTCCCCGAGACAATCACTTAAACTCTGGATTCTAGCATAATCAAAAGGTATTAAGGTAATGCCTAGCCAGGCATGTACCCAGAAACATTTATTTTTTCTTTATTTCAGAAATATGATAAAGGAAAGGCATATGCCAAAGTGTATGCAAAGTGACTACATTCAACTCTGAGATTAAAATAATATTCAGGATTACATTTTCTTGCCAAGTGAACTTCGACCTAGGAAGTGTTACAGTTGATGAAAAAAAGATAACAGATTGAAGAACAGGGTAGAACAGTTTCAAGCTGTGAATTCTGTGTTTATTGTTTGATTCTGACAAGGCTGTACTTTCCACTTTCTTTTTCAGTTGTGAATAATGTACATGTTTGGAATATGCGTTAATTTATTATTATGGTTGAGTCCTACCAGACAATTAGAGAAGCCATTCTGTGGGTATTTCTGTCAGTGCAGTCACCTTAGAAGACCCAAAAAGCAGTCAAGGTTGCTTGGCTTTCATTTGCTTTGGTCCTTCACTTTTCCTTTCTTGTCACTATTCATAAGCCTGCAGGAGAAGTTCTGTGACTGCCTGCTGGCTTTGAAACTCCCCTTAATAAGAGCTCAGGGAATTCCTTGCTGCTAACATAGTGAGCTACTGCAGTTGAGATAAGCGCTACTGTTTCATTCTGAGCTGGAGCTGCTCACATTGCTCTCTACTTGATGCTCCTAAAGCTGCAGAATAGCTTTCAAAATGCAGTGATAGGGGAGGCTGCTTTACATTTGGCCAAATGACAACAGCTGCTTTTTGAGGTTTTGAAATGTGTCTTTGTTTTGGGACATGAACAGCATCTTTTGAAGACATTGCAAATTCTGCGTGCAAATGCTGCTTTTGATTAGAGTCAAGTATTTCTCATTTCTGAGACTCCCAATCTCCTTACCTTACATGCTAGCATGAACTTTGTCAAAGTCGATTCATCTGCATTAATATTTTACCTTGAAAAACCAGTATGCTCTGTGATTTTCCTGAACATATTACCAGATATAAGGAATACACAAAGATTATAGCTCTCCTTTTTTCATAACTAAGTGGCTGATTGCCCTTTCCTTCTGGCAATGGGAATGGATCTTAAATCAGTACCTGTATCTGTTAGATTTTTTCAAATAATACAAGATAATCTCTTGCTCTGTCTCTGAGTATGTACAAATCCCATTTTTTTATTCTTCATTATGGTGGTTTTCATACAGATGCTAATATTATGATAATACTTTACAAGTAGCATCAGAAAAATAGTTCTCGTGAATTAGATTTCTTTCTGGGTTTTAATGTACATTCATTTTTTCCATATTTTCACATGGTATGAAAACAAAGATTCGAAACAATTCGAGACAATAAAAGTCTGTATCAGCTATATTTAAATATTTTAAGAGGAGACAATGGATTGGCTACATGTCCAACTGCATTCTTCTCTTTTATATCCTTATACCTCAGACTTTAATCTGTCTTGTTTTTCTGAACACTGCAAAGAAACTATATCACATGAAACTGCCACTAAGAAAAATTACCTGAGGGCTTTTTCCCTTTCTGCTTAAGGTTTGTCATTTATTTCTATTAACAATCATTAAGCAATTTAATAATTATAAGCCTCATTAGCATTTTAATGAGACTAGTGGCCAATGCTAACTGTAATTAAATTTGTTTTATTGTATGATATTTTGAAGCTGTGATTAAATTAAGTTTTACTGTGCTTTGAAGAATAAACCTATAGAGATCACTGTTCAGTAACTGACATGTTAACTTATGACGAGCCTGTAAAATAGACATACCCAGGAAAAAACTCCCTACTGAGATTAATCACAAAAATAGAAACATCAAATGCTTCTGCTGCCACCAGCTCCAAGATTACCAATGTATCCTTACTGATAACACTAGTCTGTTAAATAGCATTCATTGTGAGTAGCTTTGTGTAATCTATTTTTAATTTTTCAAAATAGCATCTGGATGGGGTGCTGAATTATTCTTTATATATCAAGGAGAGAATCCTGTAGTGCTTGCTCAGACAAAACTCCCATTGAGTTCAAATGGAATTTCACCACAGTAGGAACAGCAGGGTGTGTAAAAGCTAAGTATTATTGGTGGTTGTTGTTGTTGTTATTATAGTTTTAGAGAGATAAGTTGGGTAGTGAGAAAAGAGTGAGAAGAGGAAAAAAAGTTCTACAGGCACAATCAGCTACATTCGTATGAGTTATCAGTTAAATTCCGATGAAAAGACGTACAAACAGAAGACTAAGCATATCTTTGTCCATGCCCAACCTCTGGGGAATATCAGAGTGCACCATACTAGAACTGGTTAAGCATTGGGTAGACACTGGATGGTGGCTTGTCCTCACTGTTTATCAGGTAAGAACCACTGTTTGCCTTACACTAGCTAGTTCTCATCTTCTGTTGTCATCATGATTGTACCTGAATGTGCTGCGTCATTTAGCTGGACTTCAGTGAACATAGTTTGTTAACAAGTGACTTTGCATTTGCTTATTATGGTTTGAGATGTTAAATATATTTATGGTTGTATGACTTTTCCTTTTTAAACCCTTATTATTTAGGATTATATTTTATATTGCAATATCTTAATAGAGGATTTTTTTTTCCTTTTAATTAAGACATTCTGCAGTGGGAGAAAATATACAGTTTCTGTGTTAAAACACACATCTGTGTCCTGGTAAGCTTCATTGCCTGAATGTTTTGGAGCACTGACTTAATTTTGTACAAGTTTCCTCAGGCTAATCCCTTGTGATATGCCATTTCATAAAAATTTCCAAATATTTCCAGTTTGTTGTACCTATGAACAATACAACTTTGTTTCAGTTTGATTATTGACAAAATTGATAGGGACAGGCTGGAGAGTTGGACAAAGGGGAAACTAATGAAATTCAGTGAGGGCAAGTGTAGAGTCCTGCACCTGAGGAGAAATAATCCCATGCACCAGGACAGGTTAGGGTGAGAGCAGCTCTGCAGAGAAGGACCTGGGAGTTGTGGTGGCCAGCAAGTTCACTGTGTGTTCGCTTTTCAGTGGTGCCCAGTGATTGGGTAAGGACAATTGGATAAGCACAAACTAGAACCACAGGAAATGCCACCTAAACAGAAGGAAAAACTTCATTACTGATGGATCAATGGAACAGACTGCTCCTACCATTCTGTGAGTCTGTGAAATTAATGTGTCCTGGGAGTCTTTCAGTTCTTCGTAGCTTCAGCATGATAACTTTTGTGTGCCATGTTTCTAGAGTGACATGGGCTTCACAAGACCCGCAGAAGACACGAAGCAAAGAATCTGGAGTAGAGCAGAAATAGGTATGAGGCAGGGCCCATGGACTGGATTTTTCTGAGAAATACATGGTCTGTAGCTCTTAAAGACCATTGCCTTTGTAGGAACCAACTGCAGGATCCCTGCTAGTTTCATAATTTCTGGTATAACTGAGTTTCCTCTGCCATTAGTGAATGGTTCATGTTAAGTAAAAAAACCAACCAAACAACCAAAAAAGCATCAGGAATGCAAATTTAAAGGTTACGGTCTTCTTTATAATTAGTAAGGGTTAAGTATAGTCAAAAGGTTACATTTCTAGGGCATTTCCTTATTTTTCTTATTCAATAAGAAACACATTATTTATTTTTATGTGATTTTACAATTGCAAAGTTTAGAGCTTAAAGGTTAGGAAGTTGCTAGGTAGCCCATATGCGTATACGTTAGCTGAGGTCAAGACAGTGCTTAGGATAGTGCTGACTGGGGAATCCTGAACAAAGTTGTTACCAGATCAAACAATTGAAGCTGTAGAAAAATGTAACAGGGAAGTTACCAAAGCAAAACTATGTGATCAGTTCTAGTATTGAGAAATTGTTGGCATTTTCAGCCTCAGATTTGTTCTCCTAAATCAGATGTATTACATACCTGTTTGTACTTTATCTGTTGTTTAAAGAGGGACTACTTAGCATCTGTAAAACTAATTACGCTGGGATAGCTAACAGAGTATAGACTACAAAGGACTTCTGCCATTAAGGCAAATGACTGACTAAAACACAGATCAACACTACTAGCTAGGAGAAAGCCTCTGGCTTGGATACATGGATCCTGATTATACAGAAATAATTAACCCGTGAATAGTCTCAAGCATTGAGAGGATTTCACCCCAAGCTGGAAGAAACACATCTCTGGTATGCACTTGTAAGCTGAAATCCTAGTTCTTTTCCTGTATCTCTTAATATGCTCTGAATGTAGTAAGGCTCGTACACTTAGTACAAAAGTGCTTCCTCATGCAGCTCACATATTAAGGATAAAGCATAACACTCTATTTTTAGATGCATTGTAACTTTTGATGAACTGTAATTCATCAAAATTAGGGGTATTGCAGGGAGTAAGTCTTTTTATCATCACTAGACTGTTCCAGCAGTATTTTTATAATATAGTGAAAGTTCATAGTACGTAAAACCACTGAGAGTGTCGTCCGTGCCTGTAAGAAGAATGTGGGAGATGCAAAAATTTTATATTGAGGGAAAAAAAGCTGGATCATTTATTACTCATCTCTGACACTGTAAGCACATTCACAGAAAGGTATTTCTGGATCGTTCAATGGTTTTTAATGGTATGAGGAACGACCTTTACTCTGGAGCCATCCATCAGCGTGTGGAGGGAATTCCTCCCATTGCAAAGCCCAAGCATTCCCTCTAAAATTGTTTTTTCTTTTTCTGTTAGTTACAGATAGAACAGGGTTTAGGAATTCTGTTCCTGTGATGTTTGTTTATGGTATTCAGATACCTGAAGAGAGAACTGTCATGGGTCCTGCTAGCTATTGTTTGCTCTTAGACCTTGTTTTAACTGATAATGCTGGTACTACAGAATGAAGTTTTGAAATACTCTCAGGAGCATAAGAAATAGTTGTGTTTTCTGATGAATTGCTTTACAGAGAATGTAATTATGCATTTTACAGCATAGCAATTTGTATACCACATAAAGCACATGTTTACTTGTGGGAATTGTGTGGTTTTGCTGTAATTATTAGAGCCTATTGATTGTCTTCCATTATGTTAATGTTTCCAAATTAAGCAATATGAAGTAATTTTCTGCTATGCTGTATCTCAGAAACCTTAGGGATATTATCTTCAGCTTTTCCTACAAGTCTAGAGGCCTTTGTGAATAAAACTTATAATTCACTTCACTGTAAGTTTTTTTCCTGATTGTAATCAATGAACCTTCTACCGTGGAACATAAATGAGATGACAAAAGAGGAAATAACCCTTCTGAAGTCAGAAAAGAGTGATGGTAAAAGGCTCAATGAGCATTCAAGTGACTTCTTACACAAAAATACTTTTGCCCTTTCTTTGAAGACTGCCCACTTTTGGATAATCATAAGCTGTTTGCAGCTATGACCACTTTAGACAAGAATAATAATTTTAATGACGAATCATTATTGTAATTGCTTCAGCATTTTCTGCACTAGTTAAAATAGCTTATTTCTGGCCACATAGTACTTTATTGGTTTTTGAAATATTGTATCATCTCTTCAATTTGTGGGAAACTATCAAAGGAGAATAACTGAATGTTAGGGACGGAGGCACCAAAAGATTTCTGGCAATTATTTCCAAGATAGGCTGCAGTCAAGTTGTCCTCACTTCTAACCTCTGCTTCAAAAATATGGACATATTTTGTCATCATTTTTGGTTCTACAAATGACTTTTAGGATAATTCCTGCCACTCACCATTGCTGTTTTATAGGTTGGTAATTTATTCTCATACTTTTAATTATTTAATCCATTCCCAGGTGGTTTTCCATTTGATCTTTATTTGACTTTTACTTCATTTCCTATCATATATATCTCTGCTGTTGTTTCTGTTTTTTCTCTTTTCTTCCTAGGTTTGTTCTCTTTATTACCACCCTTGCTGCTTTATTTTTCTGCTTCTCATTATTCTCCTTTGGTATCTTTTTCCCTTTCACTTTTGCATACAATTCCTATTTTCTTTCATGTGGTACGCTATATAAGAAAGAGACAAGCACAGTAGGTGAGGTCGCAGACACAATTATAAGATGAAAAAGTGGCTTTCATTTCTGTGGGTCCCAAAGTCCTTGGAAAATTAAGAAAACAGAAACATTCAAAGGTGTGTGTGTGTTATGTATATATGTCTCTAAATGAATGTG
This sequence comes from Chloroceryle amazona, assembly GCA_027560015.1. Classification (NCBI taxonomy): domain Eukaryota; kingdom Metazoa; phylum Chordata; class Aves; order Coraciiformes; family Cerylidae; genus Chloroceryle; species Chloroceryle amazona. The sequence continues at coordinate 9,662 of JANHFX010011634.1, read as the reverse complement.
TATATACATGCACCACTATTTATATATTTGTTTTGAAAAGGAAAAGAATTATCTTAATTTCTTCAAGTACTCAGAGGATTAGAAATGTGTTTATTGGTAAATTTGTGGACATGCAAGTCTGTAATTTACCACTGCTTATTCTTAAATAAGAAAGATAATGAAAATTTTCTTGCATTCTGAGCCCTTCCTAGCAAGAACTTTAAATCTGAGATACATCAGGAAAAATAAGTTTTCACAGAATCATAGAATGTTTTGGGTTGAAGGGGACCTTAAAGATCATCTGGTTTCAACCCTTCCTGCCATGGACAAGGACTCCTTCCATTTTGTCAGGTTGCTCATAGTCACATCCAACCTGTCCTTGTACACTTCCAGGGAGGGGGCATCCACAGCTTCTGTGGGCAACTTGTTCAGTGCCTCACCACCCTCACAGTAAAGAATTTCTTTAGTTTGGGTTTTTGTTTTGTTTTTTTCGAAGTGATCATTGGCACAGAGAAAAGTTTTTACTCAGAATCTAGAAAGGACTATCTATGTCCTTTGTTTAGAAAATGTAGTACAGTAAAAATGCATGAGTTAGTTAAATAACAGCTCCTCTCTTGATTCTTTTGTGATGGTAATAACGGTCTTTTTGTTCTCTTTGGGTTTATTTCGTTAACAGATTTTACAAATCATGCTTTAGAGTGATTGATCTATTTGAACTGAAATCCTCTATTCCAGTCCAGTCCTAAGTTGCTAGCTTTGGTAGAAATATCTAGCACCAAATTGAAAGGAAAAGGCTGAATAATCACGGAGATGAACAGAAATATTTCACTGCATCTGTGAATGTTAACTCACATGCCTAGGACAGTAGGCTTGTTTCCCTTTGTTGCTTCTGTATTTGACATTAAAAGATAAGTACTTTCAGAAAGACTAAAAAAAAACCAAAAACAAAACAACAACAAAACCAAACAAGATAGAGCAGGATGATGTATTCACAAATTTTTCTGTTTGTACCCAGAAGAATGTAACCTGTAGCCAGTGAGAGGTCTCAACCCTGGTAAGAGTTTGCCTGGTTACAGAAAATGTTCCCTGCCTGGAAAACATCCTCACACTAAAGTGAGTATGCATTGGAACAGTACTGTATGGAGGCAAAGGCAGCTTAGGGACATACAGTTCTACACAAGAGTTGGGATTCAGGAAGTAGAGTGACTTACCTATTCCAGGATAGGTTTAACAGCATCTGTTGCAAGGAAGCTGCAAAGCCCATCACTCCATTCGGTCCTATGTTACAGAAATAAGACTAAAGTGGATTGCAGTGCTGCCTTTACAAAAAAGCAAACACAGAATAATTATAATGTCTTGGGTCCATAGTGCTCCACGGGGTGCACGGAGAGCTATCACCACAGCTTGGTCAAGCACTGAGCACTGTATTGTGTGGGTATACCTGGCTACTTTAGAGAACTAAACTTTAGCAACATGCACGTGGGCCAAGCTGTATCACTCCACCGGGGCAAATGCATTCATCAGTGTAGACAAAGACTGTATTTACCACATCTCTGAATTCTAAGCAAGACTTTGAATCCTACTGTTAGCATAAGAATGTTCTGAAAAAGCCCTAGGAGTCAGCTAGAATGTATTACTCTTTTGGGAACAAATATAAGATGATAACAGAGTGTTGATGGGCATGGATAAGCACTTCTGGACAGTAAAAGATTTTTTTTATTTGTACTAAATCAAAATTATTTTCTTTTTTCTCTGTTGAGATATTTCAGCAGACTTGTTGCCTTTTACTTTGCTCTATCATGCAATGATGAGCAAAACAGCATACAAGAAGACTGATGTTGGTTTGCCTTTGTAAAGGCACTTAATAGCAATCATCCTAAACTGCACTACTTAGGAGGAAGTCTTTAATAGAGGAAGCAGATTTAAGAGGACACGACTTACTACCAAGCAGGTAGACTCATCTTGATTCTCGTGTTTTAAAGACCCTGTTCCATGCAATTTGGGCAATGAGGGATACTAATTTGGTTTTAGTATTGTAGTATTTTTTTAACAAATGCAATGGTAGGATATGGGAGATGTGTATCTCCTATTTTCACACTCTTATAGCAAATTTTTTTTGCTATCAGAGAATCTTAGAATGGTTTTGGTTTGAAGGGGCCTTTTAAAGATCATCTTCCTATAGATCATTTTGCTCATAGCTCCCAGTCACACAGCTGTCTTGTCGATACCTCTCCTAATTACATCTTCCACATTTAAAAGGAAGGAATTTATATTGATTCCTCTTACAATGATTAATGTGGAAGATTTGGAAATTTTGATGATTTTTCCTGGAAACTGCATAATATCTTTGTAGAGTCCTAAAGAATACATTCAGTAAGCACAAACACAGTCCGGTACTAATCCTGTACTAGTGACTGCCCTTGCACAGCATCCATATGTCAGATTGCCTAATCCTTGATAAGGATTCACCAACTAAATCTCATGAAGAGGTATAGCCGTACGCAAACCCTGAGATTAAATAACCATTCATATATATGACATCTGGTAAGGACACCTTTTGGGTTATAACTGACAATGAGTGCTTACAGGCCATTTTTAGTGTGAAGGTCAAAGAAGATAACTTAAAGCACTATTCAATATGTTTCAGATAGAATACAGTAAGGAACAGTCTCTTAACCTGCTTTTCACAAGATGAATCCACTGCTGCCACATTATAGTGTAAATTTATGCTTCTGAGCATGGACATTTCAGTCCACATGATGAGCAAACGAACAATTTTTTTTAGCTTATCAGAGTACTTTGTGTTCTTTGACAATACTAATGGTCCAGTTACCTACTAACCTACTGATGTGGAAGCAGTTAGTTGATGCATTGTGTCTGAATCCAGGATTAGATACATAAATTTAATGACTCTCCAGACATGACTTCCCTTTTAAAACAGCTGATGTTCACTAGAAAGGTTCCATACAAACTTTCAGAGTCTTTGAACATGAAAGATCCTTTCAAGTTAATAATTAACCCATTTAAAATAAAGAAGCAGCATGCATTTGATCTAGATTTTCATACCTTCCAAGTATGATCAATAGAGTGCCTTAAACAAAGCTGCCTAATTCAAAAGGGTAGGGTGTAAAGTAAAATAGTGCCATATGGTTTGGAGGAGGAATTCATGCAAGGAACTGTTTAGCCAGTATTAATATGAACAACTTAGAGCAAAAGCTATAAGCATTGCTTAAATGATTTCTTGTATAAAATCCTGCTTTTCAAAATTAATAATCCATATTTTTTCTAGTAAAAGATAGCAGCAATATTAATCAATTCTTTTCCCCCAAGATTTGTTAGTATTTCTGTAGAAATTACAGAAGGACAAATATGAGGGGAGAAAATTGAGGAAGCAAAAGGAATTCTAATATAAAAATTGTACTTCTAAGTTTGAAAACCAGGCATTTTTGCAGAAGAGCTTACATAACTTTGTCAAAGGCAGTTTTAATTTGCAGAATATAAAAAAGAAATATTTATGTTTTGAATAAGTGCAAATACAGCATTTAAGAAAATGACCTTTGCGTTACTCACTTCACTAATTACGTCCAAAGCATACACTATAATTTCAAATCATGTTAAATGGGCAAAAATTGCAAAGTTCTTTCATAAAGTTCAGATATTAGAATTAACATCTTTGGCATATTTTTATTTACTAAAACTGTGCACTGTCTTGAAATTTTCTCATTACAATGGTCACTTCATTAATTGTTCCCTTGCTTGCCCAAGTTTCTTTTCCACTTCTCTTTTTAGTCTACTTCTAACACAGAAACAACATTCTAGTTTGTAAAAGAAAAATATTTTTATGATATGGAAGAGAAGTTGGTAAGAGTGCAAAGAGAGATTATTTCCATATAATAACAGCCAAGTCCCTAGAATTGATTCTTCATTTTTCTCTATAAACAAAGCCCTCAACTAGTATTTCATTTCTAATCAGAATATGATTGCATATTGGGTATTAATGGCTATGGTAGACAAGCCATTTTTAAATTTCTATCTCAGAAAATATTAAGAGTAGCACAACTCTGAATGCTTATTAATAGCTTAGTGGTAATACTCATTCAGTTTGTAAACTCCTACTCATTGTCGCTGACATTCACTCTAAAGGGAGATTTTCATGATAGATGTAGGAAGTTATGTTAATATAGCTGCAATCACTAATCTTATAGCAAGTATTAAAATATAATCCTGTAGTATCCTGTATTATATGAATATAATATATAGTATCCTGTATTCATTCCATGTAAATGTCTTTGAACCATTTTACTAGAGGTGTTTACATTTCAAAAGTAAATTAATGCAATTGGTAAAACCACAGAGGTTTTGAAATAGGTCTTTTGGGAGTAATATATAGAAATTACAAAAATCTTAGAAAACACTACAGATCTTCAAAAAGATAAGTGCTGTAAACCTAACCCTTCTTTACTACCAATAGGCACAGTACATAAGGTGAAACACTGCATCTTATGGAAAAGAAGGTGAACACATACTGCAACTGATTTAAGAAACATTCATACAAACTACCTGAGAAAACATACACAGAGATTTTCTTTTCATTAGAAGATGAAAAATTCTGTTCTGTTCTTCTTGGCAGAACAACCTAAGTTAAATTTTCTGATTCTAATGCAATATTATCAAGTTAGGTAAGATTCATTTCCTAGGAAATGCATAGTGTAGCCAAGTAAGCAGAGCTGGACATGATCAAAGGAATAAGCATAGATTATATGATAACCAGTTTAAACCTCTGTCTAGTAGCGTGTCAATGCCAGTGTGCAGACACAAAAGCTGAAGTCATAAAATGAGGGAAAGCAGAACAGGTAGCAATTACATGTATAAGCACTGTGAATCTAGAGACAGAATTGTCTTTTCCTCATTGTTTTTTCTGTTCAAATATGTTTGCTTATTCAGCTTAAATATTTCTGGCACACATTTTATGAATGTCTTTCCTTGCTATTACTCACCTACAAAGACAAAAAGCTTCATGTGAATAGTCAGCACTGTTTGATCAGTAAGACAGCGATATAAAATGTAAGACCATTTGAACTGATTTTTTGTATCATTCTGGCATTTGCAATTATAGTTCTTTTTATCTAAATTAAAGGTTGAATAAATTCTGAACCCAAGCTTTGGAACTCTAAGAGAGGGAAAAGTAGGAATTCACTTCTTTTCTGAATACTTCAGGAAAAGGGAAGTTGAACACAGTTGCACGTGACATTGCCAGGAAAGCAAAGCCTCAGAATTTTTATTTAGTTATTTATTTATTTTCTTTTATTTTTCCTAACAATTAAAAAAGGTAGTTAAAACTTTATAGGTTTGGATTGTTTCCAAAGTGGAATTTGTGGAATTTGGTTTTGGGAAAATATGAATATAAGTCAGTCAGCTCCTTTTGATTTACAAGTTTACATATACAAATATGTTGGGAAAAGGCCTGGGAGCAATGATCCTGACCCAATATGAGTTGCAATCATGTTCGACTTTATTGTTTCTCTAGCCATGCTTATATAGGCTTAGCCTAGAAGCAATTGGTCAGTCACACTGTCCACACACCTAACAGCACCCTGATTGGTGGGCACGTGGCAGGCTCATCCTTAAGACTTCTCCCACACTCATAGTGTCCTGTATTTAGCATCTTCTGCCTTTGAAGTTGGTCAAGCAGCCAGGATCCTCTTCGTTCTGCCTTCAAGGACGGCTAAGGATGCCTGCTCGCGCCCCCACGCACGTACTCGGGGGCCCAGGCTCAGGCCTCTTGTGCACACGTACACAGGGCCCGAACACAGGCCTTTGGTCTGGCTTGTTCACTCCATGCTGACATGTTCGTGACCTCCTTGTTTGTGCAGCCATTCCCTGACACAAATATATATTCTTGGGGGGATTTTATGTGCATGAATAATCTAAAGCAACTCAAAATTTACATCATGAGCATCTTTCTACATTACTGAATGTACTTATTAAGTGTCATCCATACATCAAGGCTCTCCTAAGTCCCCAGTTAATAACTCCACTAATTGTCTGAAACCATAACCTTCCTACATCTAAAGAAAAATAAATTACATTTTAAATGTCTGTCATGAACTACGCTGCAACTTTTCCCTGCCATTACTGTAATTTTGCCCTAACAATATATGTTTACTTTGTTTAAAGGTAAGCCATACTTCACATTATTGTTCCCATTTTTTCAGAAAAGTATCTGGAGATAGCTATGTAATGGTATTACTCTGGTAATAATTTGTCATAGTTAGAGGGGCCGGGACCAGTTATCGTTATGTGGATAGAAGCAAAAACTGTGTATTCGATACTCTCTATGTCATTGCTCACGGGCTGCTAACAAGTCATCAGTAGCAGTAGCAGTTGTCTTCTAACAACCTGGTAACTGCAGCAGCAGCTTCTGCTGTCTCCACTCTACAGAGGATCCCCTTAAGAGTGCCTTTCCCGGTAAATTAGGAAAACTTATTCTGCTACAGAAAAGAAGCTCACAGTATTAAAATGCATATTATAACAGTAGCAACATCTTTTCTATTTTACCCCCTTGCAAAGCAAATGTAGCATAATAACCTTTCTTTAATTTATTGGTGGGTGCACTTTTGTTTTGTGCCCGTAGTCTCAGAATCCTTGCAGCTGAGCAAGGGGAGGTTGGGTCAGGCAGGTGGGGTGAATTACAGGGCAAGCTGGGAAGTTTGGAGCAGTTAAAGAGGAGCAAATGCAAGCCAAAGTGGCGAGAGAGGGAAAGAAAGAGGTGGTGCCTGTCAGAGCTCATTGGGTGCACCTGGGAGAACTCCCTCCTAGCACACCTCAGGAGAGCGCTGAGGCCTTGCTCTGAGGGAGCTGCCTTTATGAAGTTTGGTGCCTTTAGTAGGTGGAGGGGTGAGGTTGCTTGAGTTATTTTGGAGAGTTTTGGTTTATTTTAAGTGAGAGCTGCTGTATTCTGAAAGCAAATGAAGCAAAATAGTAGACTTCTCTAGGAAAACAGGTGGATGAATTAGATTGTCAATGATCTGTGGAGATGGCTGTAAAATGGAGGTGAAGCTGAACTAGCAGAGGAAAAAAAGAGACATTTAGAAGAAGAGTTGAAATAAAGATGTAGATAGAGCCATTGTCTTCAGATAACAAAAAGCGTGGGCATTTGTGGCTGAGGGACTAAGCCCAAGGAGCCTAGAACCTTCTTCTGTAAAGCCAACCAAAAATCCCCAGTGCCTGGTGTCTTGTAGCTGAGCAGAAGATGGTGTGTCAGCTGCTGGGCATTTGCAACATGGGGAGCAGAAAACTGAGAAGACCCTCATTCTGGAAGGAGGTAGGTGTGGGCCTAGGGTATGCAAGTTGTATCATGTATTTAAGATGAAACCAAATTACTTGAAAACAGTCTGCATGAAAAAAAAGGAGCCAATGCTATGATGGGTTAACTGAAGTGGCCCTTTCTTTTGCTTTGTAAAACTTAGCATGTAAATCCAAGAGGATGTAGACCTTCCTTGTTTTACTCTGTGTCTCCCCAGTAGTCTTGCAGGAGGGGAGGCCATTGTCTAGCAAAACAGCAGAAGATCCTGACAGAAAGATGAGTGCTGATAACTTGGCCTACTTTCTTCTATAGTTTAGCAACTGTTCGCAAACCTGTTCTGGTAAACTAACAAATGTGGGAATATCAAGGTAGCTGTAAACAAGAACTTCCCCAGGTTAACACCCTGCTTAGTTAGTTACAGAAGGTAAAAGTTAAAGGCCATGTTTCTGCAACATGTGCTGAGCTACTTGGTGCAGTATTCTGAAATGATTAAATGTAGGTGTGAGTGAATGATGTTACAGGAGTCTTTCCCAGGCTGGGCAGCTCTGTGGAACTGTTCCCTTCTCCTGGCATAGCAAACGTTGAGTCTTAAAAAGTAGATGAAACATGAGGAGCCTTGCTGCTACTCCTTGCTTTTTCAAGGACTATTTCCTAGTGTTGCCTTATTTTATTCTTATACTACATTGTGCCATGCCCTGTAATGTTTGCCATTCTTTCCAGCTGAAGTCAAATTTATCCCTTTTTCCATCCTGTTCCTTAACTCTTTCTTTCTCCTATATATTTTAATTTTCCTGCTTTTTTTTCCTCTTTGAGCATATTCTCATCACAATTAATACTTGCTTCCACCACTCCTTCCAATTCTTTCTTTGCATCATTTTCTTTCTAGTCCTCATTTCCCCAATCTCCTCTTTTCTCTTAGCTCATTCTGTTCTCATTACCAATCTCTCAAGGAGACTTTAAGATAAGGAGAAAAACAACTAAATGCTTTGCCAGACTGTTTCTAAAGGTCTTTAGTTACTAACAAATCAGTTGTACTTGCAAAAACAAATTGCTAATCTGTGTTTTCTTCTGTGACTCACTTGTAAGTCACTTATGTATGAAATGTTAAAGATAAAGATAGGATGGTTCACAACATATTCAAGCCTAAGCAAAGACATCTGTGTGAAAGCTTGCAAGATGCTAGTATTTTTACCAGGAAGTGATTTTTGCTGGGCACAATTCCCAACTGCAGGTGTCCATATGGAAACTGCAGAATAAACTGATCCCTCAGTCTGGTGAAAGCCACTTGGCCAACAAATATTTGGTTGGTGTGAGGAAAGTTGAAGTTGAAATATGGTTACACCTGAGTGTGAATTACAAAACTAACTGTAAATAGGATTTGTTTGAAAGGCCACTTTAGTGACAAAATTAAACAGCAATTCACTGTTGGGTCTGTGATTTTTAGAAGTTATTAAAAACAACTAGAAACTGTAGAAAGCTGGGTCACTCCACTTAGTCCTATATAAGACAGCTTTTTTCAGACTCTTTTAAAAAAAAAAACACACCCAAAACTTTATAAAGGAATAGGGACACTTTTGGAAATGTCACATACATGAGAAGTGAAAGAGAAATTTCTTATATATATTCTTTTCTGATGCTTTTTAAAAATGAACTTTCTTCTCCCATTTCCTGCTAATTATCACTAACCATAACACTGCTGCTTGTAACCCTATTTTAAATGACACAGTATAGATCTCTAACCTATACAGTAGAAACTTTTTTCAGAAGTATTATTTAATAATCAGCTGCTTTTTTTAAAAAAAGTATTCGTTTTTTTAACACATGTTACACTGTATTGGGTTAGCGTGGCAAGGTTTTGGTAGTGAGGGGACTACAGGGGTGGTGCTTCTGAGAAGCTGCTAGATTTAAGTGGTAATAAATTAATTTTTTCCCCAAGTCAGGTCTGTGTTGCTCATGAGGGAAATTGAGGTATCCTGACCCACAAGCCTTTCATTATATTTTCTCTCCCCTGTGTCCAGCTGAGGATGGGAGTGATGGAGTAGCTTGGTAGGCACCTGGTGTCCAGCCAGGGTCAAGCCACCACATGCACATTGGCTGCTTAATTTAGGACTGAACAGGTTCTTTTCATTTACACGCCTTGAAGTTTTGTCCTCTGAGGCCTCTCTCTCTCCCTCTGAGAAAGGAGGGCTGGTGGAAATGTGAGAAACCAGTAAAAAAAAAAAAAAAAAAAGCTCAGTCCTGACTGTAGGTCATGTACTCTCAATTTCAGATGAACAGACAGCAGATATGACTTGCGGGGGTGGGAAGACTACAGTATTTGCATTGCTTTCTTCATCTGCCAGGTGTAGCAGAAGAGATAAGCTCCCACGAAACAGGA
>JANHFX010011630.1:21028-42068 GCA_027560015.1 Chloroceryle amazona | reverse complement strand
GGTTTCGATCTCGCCACAGTCCCTGCCAGTAGCACTGGCCGCTTCCAGACGCGCAGTGGTACTCTGGTGGGTGAGCGAGTTTCGATGCTTTGATGAAGTCCCCTGGCAGCGTTTCGTGTGCCTGGGCGGCTTGCCCTGGTGGCTCAGAGATCCGTCTGCCCACCCTGACACTGTTCATTTACCCGTCTCTCAACATCAGTTCAAACATAACTTCCCTGGCTCACGTCTTAGGAGAAGGACAGGCTGGCTTCTCACAAAATCACGGCACGGTAGGGGCTGGAAGGGACCTCCAAAGATCACCGAGGCCAATCCCCCTGCCAGGGCTGGACAAAACTAGAGCAGGTCACACGGAAATGCATCCAGAGGGGTGTTGAAAGTCCTTGTTCTGTTGCACCTGTTCCTTACGCTTTTCTTTTCACCTGAGCAAACATGTCCCAGTGTGTTTGGTGTGTGAGGGGTTCAGACTCGCTCTGAAGCTGTTTGAGTGACACCCGAATTCGTCCCTCATGCTGTAATTCTCCGGAAGGGTCTCTTATTCTCCTCACAGGCTTATAGCATGGGGTTGGAAATATTTTTCACATCGTTTCTAGTGTTCCTCCACCTGACTCACCAGCTGCAGCAGCCCCGCTGGGTTTCCCTTGGACCTCAAGTCGGGGTCGTGCTCCTCTTTGCAGACCCTTGCCATGTTCCTGTCACTGGGACCACAGCATTCCAGCAGAGCCTTTAAATACGGACAACAAAGACTGTTGACCTCTCTCAAAGGCTGAGCACATCCCTCTTTTGCAACCTCTGCTGGCATTTAGAAACCCCAAAGTTATTTTAGGGCATGAATTGCTCCTCGTGCCGCCGGTAGGAAAACGCTCAGGAACGTGCCTTGCAAATCATCCTGTGCTGCCCTTGTGCAGACAACTTCACTCCAAATGTGTCCTGCTGGCTTTGCACATTCTGTTATTCCTCGCTCTCGAGCACTTGTGATTCAGAGAAGCCACGTGTGTGCCAGATGATTATAGGGAACGTGAACTCTGACGAGGAGGGAAGTGGGAGAGGCGACCGGCTGCTCCCTGGTGTTTTTATCATCTGCTGATGGCATTGGCGTGCAGATGTCAAGCTTGAGAAAGAAATGGTTGGAATTTAAAGTTGTGGAGGGTAAACGTCGTTAGGATTTTATTTTCTCGGTTCTGGATTGCTCTCCTGCTGTAGCTGGAAAGAGTGGTTTTGCCTCCAGTGTGATGTTCAGGTGAGTTTCTCCTGTGGTATTCCCAGCTGATGTTTGCTCTGCAGCTAACGAGGAATGGAGCTGACAGCAAAGTGATGCGAAGGGCAGGAAGCTTTATGGAGGGGGTGGTTTCAGAATTTCCAGGCCACAAGGTCTGGATATGAATTTCAAGAGCAGTATCTGTCTGTCCTACAGTACTGAGCTCCCAAACCACTCCGGACCGAGGCCCTTCAGCCCAAAGTCATGGCTGTCAGTGCTTATTGTTCCTGTGGCCTGAGGAATGTTTTAGCATAAATTTAAATGCCTGTTTCCTAACACAAACTGCTGTTTGAGGATTAGTTATTTTTTCCAATTCTACGTACACCAGTGACAGGAAGTTGAGATACAAATCGATCGAGTTGCTGAGGGCTGGAAAAGGTGGGAGGGGGACTTTTTAAAGACCAATCTGTTAAGTCCTTACTTGTGACATGTAAGCTTGATGTATAACATAAAACAGGAACAGGTTTCAGTCAGCTTGCTGCTTTCTGTACTGAAGTCCTTTGTGATAGAGGTGTTTTAAATGGTCTGTTCATGAAGAAGTAGAGCTTGTTAAGCAGGTGATTCTCAGCACAGGGAACCTGAACCTTAGTTAAATCACTTCTGTTCAGGATTGATATCGATCCTTGCCTGTAATAAATGTAAAGGAAAGTTGATGGCAGCAGACAGAAAGTTCAGTTTGGCATGGGTTATACGTGTGGCCTCACCGTCAATTCCACAGTGGGGCTTCCCACCAGGAGTTCTGGAGGTGCAGGTTTCTGTGCAGAATGCCCGTGTCTGCGTGAGCCGGGGTTTGCTGGTTTACTGGAAAGGCAGATGTGCAACACTTGGTGAAAATGCTGCCCTGTGACTGACTGTACACGGCCGATTCCTGCAAGTTTGTGCCTTGTGCTGTTTGAAGGGGTGGATGTGGCTCTCCCCTCCCTGTCCGTGTTTCCATTTCTGTGTGTGTATAGAGCTCGACTTCTTTTTTATCCAGGAAACTGTAAAATACCAAGTTGAGGGTATGGGCAGGAAAGTAGGAGAGGTAAATGTAGTTCCACCGAGGGTATAGCGGGATGCTCGCCACATCGCGCTGTCCTTGTGCCAAGCGTGGTTCCAGCTGACACTTGATATCTTTCTCGGCAGGTCAGCAGCCTGCGATGCAGCGAGTCCCTTTTCCTCTGCTGTTCCGTGGCATGGGTAGATAGAGAAAGGGCATGTTTATCTTCCAGATACATTAAGCAGCTGCAAAATTGACTTGGCAACACTTACTTTTTGGACTGTCCGAGTGACGTGCTCGAGAGCGTTTCGTGACACAGCAGCCGTGTTCTAAGTAGAAACCCGGGTTTGCAAGCAGGGCGAAGGAACTGGAATTCTTTGCAGATGTCAGAGGAGAAATGGTGATGCTCCTTTTGAGGCCATCAGTGAAGGTGAGAGCCCCGAGAGCTCCCTGGCAGAGGCTGTTGAGCTCCAGGCTGTTCACAGCATTGGCCTGATTGTACAAAAGCAAACCCTAAGCTGCTTTGTGGAGTGGTTCTTTATAAACAGCGAGGGAGCTGTGCATCCTTTATCTCTTTTTCCTTTTCTCGTTTCCCTCAGCTGAAAAGCTAATCTTGCCTGAGAGTCCTGAGTTGGAGCAAAGGGAAGTTACGGGATGAAAACAGCTGTCTGAACAGTCTCTTAAACAGCTCTTCGTGCTCTCCCCTCCTCGCTGCCCCTTGCGGTGTGTTTGAGGGTGTCTGTCAATATGTCACAGTCCTCTTGTGAGGTACAGAAGTCACCTTCTGCAGCCTGGGGCATATTGGGAACTGTCCTGCAAGAGCCTGTGGGGCAAAGAGGTTCTTGCACTTGGTCTGTAATGGTACGACCGAAAGAATTTTGGTGCAGATCTGTTAGATTTGGGTTTCTTTTCAGGCACTAATCTTGAATTTGAAATATGACCTGTGAAACTGCTCTGCAGGTCAGAAGTGAAACCCGTGACCCATCTGGTCACTCACTGTCCTGCGTTCCCAAGGAACTGGAGGTGATGATTAGTTGGTGACTGTTTATATGCTCTGGTTTTTTTTCTGCATTAACTAGAAGTCCAAGAAGGGAGCATGGACCAGCCCAGCGGAAGGAGTTTCATGCAAGTTCTTTGTGAGAAATACAGCCCCGAGAACTTCCCTTATCGTCGTGGACCTGGTATGGGGGTGCATGTCCCAGCAACTCCCCAGGGCTCACCGATGAAAGGTAGGCTTCTGGTCTATCTGACCATCTCTGGGGTTCCAGGTGGGCTCAGTTTCTTGGTTGTTGTTGCTTTTGTTGAGGAAGAATCGCGCTGAATTGACCCAAAAAAGAAGCAGCACAATAGAAAATAGCAGCAATAATGTGTTTCCTCCTGAAGAGCTGAGAGACTGCAGTCTAACAAAGACAGAAAGTTGATCTGGTGACTGAACCAGTTGCTCTAAAAACCGAGTACATTTCCCTGCATCATTAGAGGACCAGAATACTGTCCATGAAAGATGGAAATAAGGCTCTGTGTGGTGCTGAGATGTGGGTTCAGCCATCCCTGGAGTTATTTTCTTCAGACTAGCGATATATTTCATTATTTGCTGCAGCAGCAGGTATTTTGGCAGAGACAGCTTAAAAAATGCATAGCACTCCATCTGAATGTGAGGTTGGTGCAGATGCTGATGGTGTCATGCAGTGCCATCAACTTGCACCCATGTCTGCAGGTACAGGGGTCCAGTGTGCACAGGACTGGACCAGATTCTAAGCTAAGCGACGAGTCGTCGAATCTCCAGCTGGGCTTCTTTTGTGACAAGTGACTCAAATGAATTTGTGGTTTAGTTTGGCTCCCTTCTTAAGGCACCCATCAAATGTGCTTGTGCTGACCTAGTGGAGAAATCCCCTCTCTGCTTTGCTTCTGACCGTGAGGGAGTTTCAGACAGATGTGTGTCTGCAGTGCTGTGCTGTTCATGAGTGTCCTTGAGCCTCCTAGACTGCAGAATCTGTGTCCCCATTTCCTGCTCTTTAAGCTGGATCCTTTTGACACCCTTTCGTCTTCCCTCACGCTCTGATGTTAGCGTTTGTCTCTTGGTTTGTGCAGAGGAGTCCAAGATTCACCTTTACCCCACCAGAACTGCTGCTTCTTTGTGTTACCCGTTGCCCATCTTGATCTGTAAGAGTAGTTTAAATTTCTGTCAGGTCGATTTGTATCATAACCAGCCCCAAAGGGGAGTATACCCATGGCAGTGAGCTGGGTGAAGTTTATGGTAACTGAGACTGACAGAGGAGAAAAAAGAGCCTGAGTTCAGCTGAGGATAAAATGTACCACGTGTCACTCAAAATTACCAGGGATAGAAAATGAGCCTGATGGATCAGTCAATCAGCGTGCGCTCTCCTGTGTGCAGGCACCTGCTTACCTGAGGTGTTTGGATGCAGGAAAGAGGGCCTTTCTCGAAGTCTTAAAATGTGACTGAGACATGACTTACAAATATGTCATAACTCGTTCCCAAAGTACAACACTATCCTTTGAAGAAGCCGAATGCTAATGAGTTAGGAAACTTGAAAACTCAGATGACTCCAAGTAATTGCTGCTAGAAACCCTTTCTAGTCGTGTAGCTGTCAAGCGTTGAGGAGAGAGAAAAAGAGGGACCTCTCTGGGGAGTCTGTTCCAGTGCTCTGTAACCCTCCCAGGAAAGTTCTTCCTCGTGCTGAGGTGGAAATTCCTGTGCTAGATCTTGCTGTTAAATTTTAACAGACTTTGATACTCCGCAGAGTTGGGAGAGCCGTGTTGTACATGGAAGTGTGTAAGGCTGCCCTGCCTACATGAGGCTTTCTTGTGTTAAAATGGTTTTCTGTTAGCACAGCTTATAACTTAGTCGTGTTTTTGCCTTAGGAAATCAGACTGTGATCGAGAGCCAAGCCCTTGACTTGTGAAAGAGCTGCCAGGACATTACCCATGAGAAGGAACTAGAGCGAAACCAAAGCAGAAACATAAAAGGCAGAGTAGAGACCTAAGTTTTTCCACGCTGTAAGGATGCTAAATCTTCTACATTGCTGAGAAGGGAAAGCTTAGAAAATATGTGTTTAAATACATCCTTGCTGTTACTAACCCCAAGTACAAGAGGATAAGGGAGTCTGACCCTGCACAGCTGATGGTCCACCTCGTCCTGTATCCTGCCAGAGCAGCAGATATCTGAGGCGGAGGGGAAGAGCCCGTGTTCTGGCAAGCACTGATAGGAGACAAGCTGTAACCTCCAGGGCTGGCCTGTCCTCGCTGCCACATGGGCAGAAATGCACTGAGTCACTGAAGAGCACTGCTATCGAGTGGCACTTCATCTTTAGACACAAGAAGGCTTCTTGATGGATGCCAGTCACTTGTCAGAGCCCCCATGCCTAGCCTCAGATCCTTAAATGCGTGTAAACTGTGGAATTGCTTTTGATCTCTTCTTTTGCTGAACGTCGTGTGTGTTTGTTCTGGTTTGTTGCCTTCTGCAACTGAAAAATTCAATGCTGACCAGAGGGCATCTTTTCTTTCTCTCTGCTTCAGATCGCCTCAACCTTCCGAGCGTGCTGGTCCTGAACAGCTGTGGCATAACCTGTGCAGGGGATGAGAATGAAATCGCCGCCTTCTGTGCTCACGTGTCCGAGCTAGATCTTTCTGACAATAAACTGGAAGACTGGCATGAGGTAAAACGGTTACACGTGCATCTTTCTGAATAACTTGGATGGTTATTGCCATGACTGCAAACACATTGCAAGTTCTAAGAGTGCTTCGTTCATTTAAAGGGGGGAGATTTCCATTTGTTGGTGGGTTCTTTCTCACCTTTGAAGCTGATGCTTATTTACTTTGACAACCGAGCGATAAATGTGATGTATTTAATCCATGGGGGCACCTCACTCTGTTCACCTTATGACTTAAGACCCTGCCCGTGAGTGATAAATGTACATATTTCCCTTTTCTTGTGCAAAGCACCGGAACTGGCGTTTCTAACATCAAGATGTTAATAAGAAGTGCACTTTTTAACAGGAAGAACTGAGGAGGCCTGAGCAATAGGAGTTGATTCCCAGCTTTGCCACCGACTCCGTGATGCTGGGCAAGGCATTTGTTCTCTCCCTACCCACAAACCAGCTTTAATAACATTTACCTCAAAGAATATTTCCGAAGCCTCATTAATGAACGCTGAACGCTCTTGTAAAATCCTCTGCAGTGCTTGGATGAGATGTGGTAGATAAACACAATGTAATACAAGTAAAGCAACTGCAATCTGTTGCTCCTCGCTGGCTTAGGCTCTGCTGGAACGCAAGCAGCTGGGAGAGCTGCACCCACTCGGAATTGCACTCCTTGCACCCTGCCGTTTGCTCAGGCTCTTTATCCCCCCCCGGATGGCACAATTTGTTGGCTTCTGCGTGAGCTGTGGTAAAGCAGGGAATGAAGGGCTTTGGCCCCTTCCTCAGAGACAGGATTAAGTTTTCGTTGCCCATCCGCAACAGATAAATATCTCCCCAGCTCTTACAAACTGCCAGTGTCCAGAGCTTGCAGGTCCCTGGGTAGCCTGTTCCCATGCTTAGCTAACAACCTCGTAGTCGAAACCATGTAACTTAAGTCTCCCATGCTGCAATTTAAGCCAGCTGCTCCCTGCTCTGTTCCCAGCAGGCGTGGGGGAGCATCCATTCACTGTTCCTTACACGACAGCCTTTTGTACCCACAAAGAGCAGCTTTCCTCTCTCCTTTTTCCTCTTTTAGTGTAATACTGAAAAAATCCAATTCTTCTAATGAGTTGGTATTGGCCATTTTTTTCTAAGTCCTGTGTGGTTTTTGTAGCTGTGATATCATTCCACTTTGTCCACTTCATTCCTAAGGCATTTCAGGTGGCTTCACTTTGCCCTCTAGCCTTGTACTGCAGCCTGTGGTGTCACCCACTGATGAGGAAAACACGCGGTGTTCAATTATTCTGGCCACTGCACACACAACGAGTAGTATTCTGCTAGAATGCTACAAACAGACCATCTAGGTCACTTCTTTGTGCATGTTGTACAGATGTGTGCAGAGAGCTTCTACCTGTCTTCTACACTGGGCCAAATGGCGAGGCCAGTGGCTAGAGGGGAGCAGGGAGTGGAACGCTGAGCAGGTGATCAGAGCGTTGGCCCTAAACTCAAGGGACGTGCCCATTGCCCCCCTGCTAAAAGAGGGGTGCAGTGTGTGGGCTCCCGTAACCTGCTGCTGCTTAAGCTTGGTCTTAAGGTGGATTCGGTGACCTCTCCCAAGAGACCGGCTTTCTCTTATCAGGCTGCTCAGAGAATGTAATTAAATGAACCGTTGAGGTGAATGAGCAATTAACCAATCGATCTAGATCAGTGAACAGCTAGAGTATGAATTACAGGTAGCTATCCAGAAGCCTTATTTTTTTTTCCCCCCATATCTTTCCTTTGGCTTGCGGTGATTCCGAAGGGCCCTGTTCTAGGAGACGGGGTATTACTGCGTGAGCTCTGATTACTGCCTGATACACATTTCTTTCTCTTTTTCTTTTTTTTTTATTTTTTCTTCCCTCCACACTCAGGTCAGTAAAATTGTGTCCAACGTTCCCCACTTGGAGTTTCTAAACTTGAGTTCCAACCCTCTCAGTTTGTCCGTTTTAGAGAGAAGGTGCGCTGGGTCTTTCGCTGGTGTTCGCAAACTTGTGCTCAACAACAGCAAAGCTTCCTGGGAAACAGTCCACACAATCCTGCAGGAATTACCAGAGTAAGCACGGGGAGTTGGGTGTCACAAGGGGTGCCGCTGCGTGCAGGGTGAGGCTGGCTCCTCACATCACGTGGTGAGGGGTGTGAGGATGCAAACATGAGTGGCCGTGAAAAGGGATTTTCTTTTTTTTCTTTTCTTTTTTTTTTTAATTTCCTTTGGGAGTTTGGGAACTGGCCAAGTGGATACTTTACATTGTCTCAAAAGCTGAACTTGTGTGGCAATGCAAAGCTTGGGACTTCTCACCCCAAACCTGAATACCAAGGATGGATCATCTCCCTAAGGATGTAGGCAATGACGGGCTTCCGTCTGAGTCACTGCAGGATGAATGGCACGGTGCATACCTTGAATGGGATGCAAGTCTGAGAGCCTGGCCCCTTGTCAAGTAATATTTCACCGTGCTTTTCTGTGCAGAAGTGTTCATTTCCGTGGCTTGGCCGCTGTCCACCTTGGCCGTGGCATTCTGCTTCCGGGAATGTCCTCGGTGGCTTCATTTTGATAGCAGGTCCCTCTTCGTGTGGCTTTGAGGAGGACAGCGGCACATCCCGTGTGGCTGATGAGCACTTCCCTGGCACTGGGAGGCCTAGCTGAGTTGTCTGAAAACTTAGGGAGACCAGTTCTGTTAATGGGAAGCTTTGGCAGAACGTGGGGCAAAAAGAGCGACCCGTGGTGTACAAAACCACCTTGTTAAATGAAGTGGGGAGCACTGAGAGCAGGTACCAGTCACCACCAGAGTTGGGTTGGTGGCTTGTTGAGCACAAGTGTGGAACCCCACCCCGAGCCCTCTGTCTCGCAGTTAATACCGGGAGGCTGGGGGAACACTTTGAATCTGTGGGGGGAGTTTACGGATGGGAGCAGAGACATAATCGAAGCACTCCATTTGGAGAGCTCAAAGTCTTTCCCCCATCCAAGTTTCAATCATGTAAAAGCTGATAGAGAAAGTCATGTTAAAATGGCATCTGCATGTCCCTGTATCGAGCGGGTAGCCATCTCCAGGTACCAGATGATGATTTGATCTCTCTTCCCCTGTTCAGCTTGGAGGAGCTCTTCCTGTGCCTTAACGACTACGATACAGTGTCTTGTTCTCCGGTTTGCTGTCAGTCTCTCAAATTACTCCACATAACTGACAATAATCTTCAAGACTGGACTGAAATTCGAAAATTGGGAATTATGTTTCCATCACTGGACACACTTATCCTGGCTAACAACAACCTCACAACCATCGAAGAGTCAGAAGATTCCCTAGCGAGGCTGTTCCCCAATCTGAGGTCCATCAATTTGCACAAGTCAGGTGAGAGCCTGGAAGGACAACGCTTCTCGGAGGCTTTTTGTTCTCTGCCTAAGTGACAGCGGTTGATCGGAGTCTCTCCTCCTGAGCGGGTGAAAAACACGCTTGCTTTGCGCTCTTTGAAACATCGGCCTCGGGGTGGTTGCTGACCTGAAGATTGTAGCATTAGGAGAGAAAAACGGGCAGCAAATCAACTTGCCTGTCTCTCTGGGCTTTACCTGCTGCTTTTGGTAGTTTGTTGTTATCTAAAAGATGAGTTAGAGTTGAATAGACTGGAAAGGAGCTGGTGGAGGTTTTTTACTGTAGCAGTTTCCCTCTGTTTCCCATCCCTGCCTCAGGTGCTCCTGGCTGGAGAAGGATAAATAAAAGTCTGGCAGTGGAGGGGATGAAAGAATCTCATTTGCCTTTTAATCCCTCTTTTATCACGGGTAAAACAAGCGTGCTTGTAGTAGCTGTGTGGCACGTAAGGGCTGAACACTCACCAGCAAAAGCCCTCTGTCATCTGCGCTCGGTTATTAGAAGCTCACCACAAGTTCTGCTCGAGGCTGCTTTGACACTTCATCCCCAGAGAATTTTCAGCCAGCGCTCCAGAAGGAGAATCAGCATTTGGTGTGTGGGGAAGGGCACCCGGTGCTCGCAGAGAGGGAGCTGCGGGGCGGCTCGGCAGGGCTGCGAAGTGTTTGTGAGATGCTGCGGATGCCAGAGGTTCTTCCACGGGAGTATTTAATTCATCATCATCCTTTGTTCTTTAGAGCTTTATATGCTGTGCAAGTGATAGTTAAGTGTTAGCCAAGGTAGAAGGTATTTTGTTAACGTGCTCTGCAGTGTAAGCATCAAGGAATCCCTGTAATAAAAGCTTAAAGCTAACTAGAGGAAGAAAAGCCTGTTAAGCTGGATTTGACAGCACCGTCTCACCGAGGAGCAAGTGCTCCTTTGGTAAGTAGTTTTGCAATTTTGATGCCAGGTATTTAAGAACTCTGGATTCTGTCTTGCATTCTGATATTTTGGGAGCTGAAAATCAAATGGAAATCCCAAGGAGCGTGTTAAATTTATATTTATTTATTTTTTTTAAGCAAGTCTGCTGCACTCCAGAATTCTGTCACGTGAAGATTTGAAACTGATGCCTCCTTTTGCAGGCTCTTTTAGTTTAGTGGAGGTCAGAGATGAGCTAAAGATAGTGGGTTTTAGTGAAGTTACAGCACCGTAGGGTCAGGGATAGCTTTAGGCATCGGTGACCTTGGCGCAGGGGTTTCAAGTGCTGTGGGGAAAGGAGGCTCGCTCTGCCAGCCTCGCACGCAGCACCGTGAGACTTACAGGAGTTGTGTTTCTGCCCTGAAAAGAGCCCCTTCTTCTGAGTTGTGCTTGTGCCACACAGTTTGGGCTTGAACTCGGCATTTCCTGACAGACTTATCCCATGAGACCCCCACTTTAGTTCAAACTGATGCTTTTTCTGGGGTTTGGTGGGGATTTTTTCACATTTTCTGTCCTGTGTGGGCGAAGCTGTTGCATGTTGTTAGGAGAAACCAGTTGTGTAACTCACGTTGCCAGAGTAAGCTCCTGGAACAGTCATTGGAAAAGCATCGTGACAAACATTGCCACAGCAAAGGGCAGTGAAGGACTGTAGTGTTGCTCAATACTCAGCTTTTTCATCTTACCCTCCCTTGTTATCCCAAACATCAGGTTTTGAGGGGGCTGAAATTGCGTTGAAGACTTGTACATCAAATGGCCGGGTGGCTTCTGGGACTGTTTTACCATTGGGTCGTGAGTGGAAACGGGACCCAAGGTGGTGAAGTGTGTGAGGTAAAGCCATCTGAGGGCTATTTAGTGACTCCTAGAATGGCAGAAGTCCTGAAGACTTCAATGCTATGGAGGCAGCATCCCTTCATAGCTAGAGCCCTCATAAGTGATGCCAGTCCATCCTTGGCAGGGAGGGCCAAACACTGAACGGTCCCTAAAAAAATAAGCTCCCTAATCAGCCACGGACATCACCCTTCTAGACTTACAGAACAGCATGAGAGAACATAAACGACGGTGTCTCCTAAGCAGACAAAGGAGATTTTTTTGCGATGCATGATGAGCAAAAAGCCAACTTCTCAAAGAAACAGCAGCTGCCGCTCGCCTGTCACGGATGTTCTTTGCTGTTCTGATTATCTTGGATACGTGATGTGTTATCCGTGTTTGTTTAAGCAAATCTTTTCTTCCAAGCAGGTCTGCATTGCTGGGAAGACATCGACAAGTTAAATTCTTTTCCCAAGCTTGAGGAGGTGAAGCTGCTAGGAATCCCTTTGCTGCAGTCCTACACCACCGAGGAACGCAGGAAGCTGCTAATAGCAAGGTCTGTTGCTTGTTTGTGCTGCTCAGCAGGGGCGTTACGCGGCGGTGAGCGGCTGGGGGTGGGAATCGGGAGGAAGAGGTTGTTAGGAGATGGGGGGTTGTTTGAATTCACCACTCAAAGACTCGAGCTGGTTTTATTGTTGCACGGGAAAGTGGGAGCAGTGGAAATGTGAAGTCCGGTGTCTCTACTTCAAAGAGAAACCTTTGAGTCTCACAGATGCCTGTGCACACAAAAGGAAACGCTTCATTTCGAGTGTGCCTGGAGAAACTGCACGGAACTTGCCCTCTCTCTGGAGGGGTCTGAGGTGTAAGCGACCTGGCAGGAATCTCCCGGTGTTGATGTTGCAACGCGTAGCTTCTGCCGGCCCCCGTCTTCCTGGGCACCCTGCTTGGTTTTCTCTCCTCTCTGACGGCATTTCTCGGCACGCAGGTTGCCGTCCATCGTCAAGCTCAACGGAAGCATCGTCGCCGATGGGGAGCGAGAGGACTCGGAGCGATTCTTCATCCGCTATTACATGGAGTTCCCGGAGGAGGAGGTGCCATTCAGGTACGAGCCGTGTCGTGGAACGGAGAGCGGGGGCAGGAGGGTGGCGAGGCAGAGGGAAAGGTGACCACGCAGATGATGTTCCGTGGGAAATCTGGGCTAGCTGTTCCGTGAAGAAAACGTCCCTCGCCTTCCTCCTGTCTTGCCTTCCTCAATCTGTTCCAGCTATTGCCGTTAGATTAGAGCACTGTCTGATGACTTGTAGAATCACTTCTGAGGCAAACTTGGTCTTAAAGTGTCCACGTCAAGTGCCATTAAACAACATGACTGTTCAGTTCGTGATCTTCATTGCTTCCCGGCCTCCCCGACGGCCTCCCCAACGGCTAGCTTCATAGTCTGCCTGTGTTGGGGAGTCCCCAAAAGCCAGTACAGATCGTGCTCTCTGGTGCCAGGCCGGGACGTCTTAATTCTCTTGACCATCTGGTGTGTGGGATGTGACTGGAGATGGGAAGCTGTCCCCTCACTTTCAGGCCTGCAAATCGCAAGTCTGATGGTTTTTCATGGCCAAAAAAGTATGCCCAATGATCTGTTCATCTTGGTAAACTAATGAACTTTGACAGATGCTGTTCAGTTGGTATCTTTTCTGTGCCAGCATCTACTTACTGGTTCTTAATGGGCTGAGGAAGGATGGTGGAGCATCGAGCCGCTGCATTTATGTGCCTCTTGCCCTAGAACCCTCACGCGCTTTTCAGACAACAAAACTTGATAACCCTTTCTTTACAGAAAGGGGGTAGGACAAGAGAGAGTGTGTGTGTCCAGGGAGACAGACAGGGGTAGGGATAAGCAAAACAAAGGGTAGAGAAGGTCAAAGGTGTGGCCCAGTACAGAGGACAAAGGTGTGGAAGGAATCTGGTCAGTGTTTACGTTGGCTGCTCAGCGTTTCCTCCAGCTTAACTTTTAGGTCAGATGTGTCTTGTTTTCAAAAGCACTGTGTCTGTGACCTGCTGGTACCGCAAGGGCGTGGGAGGGCTGGGGTGGGGAGCGAGGGCAGGGTGCTCTGTATGAATAGTAACAGGTCCAGTAATTACAGTATTTGTTAAAGGTGTGCTGGGGTCAGCTCAGAGGCAAAGGGTACGAACGCAGTCAGGGAGACAAGACAGCTGGTGATCTCTCTTGTGCCTTTTTCTGAGGACAAGTCCTGGCTTGTAAGCCAGGAAGCCTTTGAAGCGGAAAAAACTGAAAGAAATATTGGAAGGGATAGCTGCAGAGGCGGAGAGTGCAGGGGAGAGGAAGGGGAAGGGGAGATGGGGACTGCGAGCTCGCAGTGCTGCTCCCCAAACCGAATGGTTTCCATAACATTTCGTTTCTCCAAAAGCTGTTCGACATCTCTGCATCTGTGGCTCGAGGAGGGGAGAGTAGCAGGGCAGCTGAGCCCAGCAGCTGCAGCAGAGCCCTGCCCTTAGGTGAGCAGGGCTGGGGCTGACCTGCAAAACCAGCCAGGAGAAGGCAAGGCAGGCCCTTGCGCTGCAACCGGTGCGCTTGGTGTCGTGGACTGGGAGGGGAGCTCAAGTGTGAGTATCCCCTTGATCCTGGCGGAAGGACTGTGCTGCCCTGAGCTCAGGAGGAAGGGTTTGCACACGAGGGAAGATAAATCAATAGCTGTCAGGCTCTGAATCCTTTCCTGACGCACTTGTATCTCTGGGTATTGCGGTGACACGTCCAGGACACAGGCATTGTTGAGGAGGACACGGTGGGTTGGGGTAGATTTAGACCCTCACGAGGCTACTGGTAGGATGTGGACTTTGGGAACGGGCTGCGTGCCCCTGTGTAGTTACACAGTGCCACGTACGACCGGGGTCGGTTCCCAAGTGGGAGCCCTTGTAAGAAATGACTAAAATCTCCCCCACTGAAAAAGAGACTGATCTTGACCAGGGTGCTGGCTCGGTCCTGTACTGGTAAGGTGGAGAATTGCCTCCCCCTCCGATTTCTTAACCTTTAAGCGCTGTTGCTGCCCTTTTCGTGGTCAATGGGCTCTTTGTCTGGATCCCTTCATCTGTGCAGCGTTTCCAAGAGACTTGTGCAGCTGCTGTCGGGGGTTGTTCTGTTCTGGAGGAGTTTTGAGCCACTACAGGCTATTTTCTATCGAGGCTGCAGATGGCTGAGAGCGTTCCTAGTGCCGAGGGCCGGGTGTCAGTTCCTGACCCCGTACGCAGCACCCCTGGAAGGAAGGGACCCTGCCATTCTTTGCAGAGGGATTTTGCGTGTGTTTGGTGCCAAAGCTTCCTCCTTTTTGCTCCTAAATCTGGTGTGGTCTCTCCAAAGGTGGTTTGTAATTAGAATCTCAGCAGGACACACGCTGTTGCTGGGGCACAGCATCTGCACTGCAGCGCTGCCTCAAGCAGAGGGAGAAGAGACACTTGGGCACGGAAAGCCCCCCTCGAGGCACTCGAGGTGCGGTGTGGGCTGAGCGACCGGCGCGCTCGGTCCTGGCAAACCCTCCTGCTCGCCTCACGTCTGTGCGGGCTGCAGCTCGAAGGGCTCGGAAAGGGAAGGATATGGATGGAATCATTTCTCTCTCTGGGTGTCGTGGGTTAGAGAGGAGTGCCGAGCGTACAGTGCGATATTGGCTGTCTTCTTGAGCGACGTCTTTGTGTCTGGGGGTTTTAATGACTCCTTTCCTTGTCTGGTCTGCTGTTTATCTGCAGAGTATCAGAGACACTTCTAGCCAGGCTCAGCTCTTCAGCATCCCCTGCTCTGGTAGCCAGAGCCTGCCAGGCTGCCAGGGGTGATTACAGAAGTCTCCAGGGTGCCTATTACCAGGGTACAGAAGAACCATATGAGCAGTGTGCCTTCATCCTGCTGGATCTGAGGGAAGCCAGTTGTTCAGCCTCCTAACTTTCCTTGCAGGCTACAGCTGGCATAGGAGGAGCAGGCTGCAAAGCTTGTTCTGCCTTTCCTCGACACGAGAGAGCCTGAGACAGCAGCGCCTGCCCCTCTGCATATTTACAGCACGCGCTTGGGTAACCTTAGCCCGCTCATGCTACTTGTCTCTCTCTCTCCCAGCCTGCTTGACTTTTGTCTCTCTTTTTATCCTCTTCCCACTGCCAGCCCTGTTCACCGTGGTTTCCCTTAGTGCATGAATGGTAGCAGTAATTTTCTGGTCAGCGTGCAAGAAATTGTTGCTGGTCTGCAGTGGAAACTGTGCCGCAAAGAAATCCTCGGTGTCGGGGGCGTGTTAGGCAGTGCTGGCTCTTACTGCGGGCGGTAGCCCCGTGGGTAAAACGCAGTGAGTGCCTTGTCTCCCCTCAGCACTAACGGCCCTTCCAAATAAATAGGCCCTGAAAAGCAGGGCACCAGCCCGCCCGTGGGCGCTCTGAGCTGGTGAAGGTTCATTTTGTCCGTGAGACTGGGGAAATCCTAGTGTGCCTCGTCCCTTACCTCATTTCCCGGCAGACAGAGGGTCTGCTGTTCTCCAGGAACATTCCTGCCTTCAGCAGGACTCCCTGGGGCCACCCGGCCTGCCAGGTCCCATCATCTCTCGACAGGGGCCGTGGCACAGCACCGATCGCATTCAGCTCCGTCTGGGATCGGGAACAAAAAGACCTTTCTGTGCGGCGCATAGCGGAGGGCCTCTGAAACGTTACCTTTTCTCGGCAGCTCTCGCTCTTTGTCAGTTCAATCCCATTGTGTTTTGTGTGGCCGTTCCTCCTCTTTCCCAGCCTGGCAGGGGAGATGCAGCCTTGCCCAACCGGAGCGATACCCGCTGAAGGCGGCGGGAGGGCGAGATGGGCTTTGCCCTGCAGGGGGTGGCTCTCTGAGAGGGACCCTGTGAAGGACGGGAAGAACTTGGCTCCAAGGAGAACGTGATGGTGGAGTGTGTGGCTCTGTGAGTGAAGTTCCAGCGTTGTTTTAGGGTCAGTGTGAAGAGTCAGTTGACAACAAGTCCCTTGTTTGTTGTCAGTTTCCAAACTGTGCAGCAGCTCACCTTGATTTGGTGCTCTCGGTGATCCCGAGCTCAGTGGAGTGTAGCATTTGGGACCCAGGTGTCCTCTTGGAAAACAGCAGCAATGTCTGAAAAAGCAGCCAGGCTGAAGCCACAGATCCTGTCAGTCTAGAGTGAGGACTGCGTGCTTTACGTGAGCCTTAGTTGGCTCTGGGACTCTTCAGCAAAGTGTTTTCACTGGAACAGGAGGCGTAGAGTCTTGTGAGCGTAGTGTCCTCCCTTTCTTCCAAACCACACTGCAGCCACAGCTGAGGTTTCTCGAATTGTAGGTGCCCGGTAGAGAGCTTCACTGCTCAGTTGTGTGCTCTAGGAGGTGTCATGCTGGTGGTGGGGAGTACAGGACTCATACCATCAAGTTTATTCCTTGTGGATGTCTTTATGGGTCATCAGACCTGAATCAGGGAGAATGTTGTCTCGTGGGAGGAACATTGAGCTCCCCAGAGTGTAAGGGATTTGTCAGTGAGTGGAGAAGAAAGCCAGGGTTTTCCTGTCGTCGTTGCTGGGCAGGAGACTTGTATGAAGAGAGCCATGCACTTAGGGGCTTTGAATGCTGGCTCGGCAATACTCTTTACTCATGAGAGTCTCATCCATCCTTCTCACCTTGAGTGAAGTGCTGCCTAAACTGTGAGATGTTTCGGAAGAGCCATATGCCAGCTAGGCTCTCTCACGGAGGATGAGGACAGCTCGTCGCTGTCTAGGTTTTGGTTTTCATAGAATCACAGAATGGTCGGGGTTGGAAGGGACCTTGAGATCATCGAGTCCAACCCCCCTGCCAGATCAGGAACACCCAGGTCAGGCCACAGAGGAACAGATCCAGGGGGGTCTCAAAAGTCTCCAGAGCAGGAGATTCCACAACCTCTCTGGGCAGCCTGGGCCAGGCTCTGTCAGTCTCACAGGGAAGTTTTTCCTCATGTTGAGGTGGAACTTCTTTTAGCTCTCACCAAAGAGTTCTGGGCTGTAGATGAATTGCACCTTGGGACCCGTGCTTGCCCTCTTCTCATCCGGTCACTGTCCTCTCCGTGCAGATGTTCGCGTATGCTTTGCAACCTCGGATGAAGTGGCAGCTAAAGTGGAGCGGTACCATCAAGTGAAGCAGAAACCGAGTTGTGAAACGGGCATCGGCTGCAGGAGCCACTCTGCAGTAACTCTGGACTTGTTTGATTTTTTTCCAGGTATCACGAGCTGGTCACTAAGTACGGGAAGCTGGAGCCCTTGGCAGTCGTGGATCTTCGGCCGCAGAGCAGCGTGAAGGTGGAGGTTCACTTCCAGGACAAGGTGGAGGAGATGTCGATCCGCCTCGATCAGACTGTGGCAGAATTGAAGAAGCACTTAAAAACTGTCGTGCAGCTGTCAACAAGCAACATGCTGCTCTTCTACTTGGACCAGGAAGCTCCTTTTGGTCCCGAGGAGATGAAATACAGCTCGCGAGCACTGCATTCGTACGGCATTCGGGATGGGGATAAAATTTACGTGGAGCCCAGAATGAAATAGCCTCTTTTGACCTTGTGAGCGCACACACGTGCACGCGCTCGCCCCACACACCCACACACATGCATTAAGGAGTTTTGCAAGGGTTTTATTTCGGTCGGTTGGTTGAGGTTTGGTTGTGTTTCTGTAGCAGGTGATTTCTTAGCCCGGAGGAGGTGCCCTGATCTGAGAACCATGCCCACCATCCACTGCAGGTGACCTTGAGGTGACAGTTGACTTCAGTGCGTGTGTTTCAGTGTGTGCAATACCTTGTTGTTTTCTTCGATGCTCCGGTATACTCGTGACTCGGCATGAATGGTCAGTTGCTCAAGCTAAAGAAGGAATGCTAGGGTCCGTAAAGGAGAAGAGAGCTCGGTGTAGAATTTGACCTTTTTATTTTTTTTTTTAATTTTTCTCTATTTTGGGTGTTTTGGCTCCACCAGAGCACCCTTTGGCCTAGCGATCCGTCTGCAGCTTGAGCTTACTGAACTGTTTTTTTGCAGCTGGATGCTGTTTCAACCTTTTGTTGCACTCGAGTTCACTGAAAAGATCCAGAACAGTGTTCTACTTGATTCAGAGCTCAGGTACTTAGTGCATTCTCTTGACTCCACTGGGTTGGTTTGTATTGAGTGCACAAAACGGGGGAAAGAAAGAGACCTTACCAGAAAGAAACCGTTTCTTTTCAAAACACACGCTCTCTATCCACGCTGTCCTATTCTGCTTTTCGGGGTTTAGATTTCTGTACCCATCTCACCCAGCGTCTGCAGCCCGTGGCACTGGCAGCCTGGAGGTGAAGGGACCTTTGCCATGTGCGTTGCAGAGTGAGGATTGGAAGGCAGTGGATGGGCGCTGCGTTGGAAGGGCTGTTTAGGTCAAAAAGGGGTGGAAGAGCAGCTCCCTCGTTGGCAGCGATTCACCCCCACGATGCTGAATTGATCCTCCAGTATGCACTTAACCTTGTACCAGTTGGTGCTAGAAGTGGAATGGCTAAAATTGCTCTCCCGGGAAGAGAGTAAGAGTGGAGTTGGTGTTTGTTGCTGTTGCACCAGAGGTGAGACCTAGCACTTTCCCCAGGGGCTCCTGGCCGGGGGGGTCCCTGCTGAGGGTCCCAGTGAGGAGAACGTGTTGGCTCGGATCAGTTTCTAGAAGCTGAGTTAAAAGCAGCTTAGACTCACGTGTATTGTAAAGCAGGTTTTCACTAGCTGTATTGTTTTCCCCCACACGCACCTTGTAGGCATCATGTGCTGCTGCTTAAGTTAGCCCCCGTTTTCTACTGCAGAGCAGATTCCCTTTCTCCTGTGATGAAATCCTCCTTCCTTTACCTCCCTTGTCTCGCTTTCTTGTGTTCTCCCTCGTTCCTTTGTCCTCCTGACAAGTTGAAGACTTTTCAGATGACTCAGTTATAAGCAGCTGCATCAAAGTTCGGGAAGCTGTGCAGGGAGGGCTTTAGTTACACACGAACTTCTGACCTTAATTTTGAAATCCTCCCTTATCCCCACATGCACTTTCTTTCCCGGGATGCTTTTGTCCACATCACCGAGCTCCTTTGATATTCTTGGAGTTGTGTATTTCTCTTCATATTTTACCTAGATCATGGGGTAGGACAAGAAGGGGATAAAGTATTATTTATAGTCTTCAGGTTCAGGGTGTGGGGACTGCTGGGAGGGGAGTAATTCCACATCCAGAGTAATGATTACAAATGGATTTAAGACAAATTAACAATTCGTGCCTCATCCCCCTGCCAAAAATGTCAATCTCGTGGCCCCGTTGGGACGAGCAATAGGAAATGGAGCAAGACTGGCCGTGGGTAGTGTAGAGGCTGCGGCACGGAGCCG
The DNA here is from genome assembly GCA_027560015.1 of Chloroceryle amazona. Taxonomy (NCBI): domain Eukaryota; kingdom Metazoa; phylum Chordata; class Aves; order Coraciiformes; family Cerylidae; genus Chloroceryle; species Chloroceryle amazona. The sequence continues at coordinate 22,699 of JANHFX010011630.1, read as the reverse complement.
TGGTACCCGCAAAACAAGAGAGCAGGGAGATGGCAGCAGTGTAACATAAGATGATGCTTTTATAAGCTAGAGCTTTACTGAAGATGTATTTTCCATGTGGGCAGAGAACGGCGTTTGCTGCCTTCTAGCAGAACTCTTAAGCCAACACTTGTGTATGATATTTACGTACATACGCATAGGAAAAGGTGTGTTTAATAAGATATTTTGTTATAAAGCAAAGTTTTATGAAGATATGGTTGTTTAATATTAGAAGCCTATTTCTCCCCTTGAAGTCCAGTTTAAGTAGGATACCCCTCAGTCGCTCCAGTGTCAGAGGGAAGCGACCAAAGGGGATGCAAAAGTATCTCTTGACCTAATTCTATAGAGCAGTAATTGCCTACGTGGAATATTTATAGCATTGTAATTGGTATTAATGAGATGCTGTAACCATTGACCAGCTTCCTCAGCACAATTAAATGTTTTGGTTTCGGAGAAGGAAATAAACAAAGACCATTAAAGAATCGGATGGGATGTAGAGAAGACCCAAGAATGTGCTTTTAATGTTCGCCCACAAAAGGTTAGCCCGTCTGCGAAGGGAACGGTGCTGTCGCCGCGCCGGCTCAGAACAGCCAGGGAATCACGCTTTTATTTACGGTGGACCCGGTGGGAATCAGTGGAAGATGGAAAAAAAAAAAAGAGAACACCTACTGGCATACACCAGCTGCATCCCAGGGGTGTGGTGCCAACACCCAGACCAGCTCCCCTGGTCTATTTGAGTCAGCAGAAGTCATGATATGAGTATCACAGCCTCGCTGCTTCGTCGGGGGAAGGTTGCTTCTGGAGGACGTTCTCAAGCCACTCACCCTCTGCACAGCTAGCAGAGCACTCACGGGGTGGAAACCAAATATCTTGGTTGGCTTCCCAAGGAGCGGGTGTCGCGTCCAAAGCCTGGGGACAGTTTACGCATCCGGATGATTGACTTTGAAAAGTAGGGCCAAACGGTGCGTGACCAACGTGGCAAAATACCCCCAGCTGACTGACTTTCCTTTTGTAAGACCTGCTGGGAAAGGGTCTTGTACGTTGTGCCGTGTTACTGCTTAACGGGGGACCTTGTCCTGGGGAGAGATGGGGTTTGGGGCCACCAGCGGGTGCTGAGAGTCCGGGAGGGTCGTGAGAGGGCGGGCGGTTTGGTTTCGGCCAAGGCGGTGTTCCCGAGAGGCTGTCCCGCTGCTGTTGGCGTGCACCCGCTTCTGCAAAAGGTCCCTGGTTCTGTCGTGTTCCTTGGAGAGAACGGAGCTGCGGGCATCTCCAGCTCTTGCGTCCTCCTACCCGAGGGCTACTTTAGGCAAGAACTGTTGTGTTGTTCACGCATAGAAGTCTGCCGCGGGCAGCCTACGCGGTGGGCAAAGCACCTGGTTCGGAAGGGACTGGGTGACAGCTATATACCAAAGCGTCGCACGGCTCTGCGTCTCGGGGTCAGATGCTGTGCCGTTGTGTTTCTGGGCATGTTCCTCTTCAGTATCCATGTTTTGACCAGATGTTTCGGGCGGGTCCCTTAACGGGCGGTGCTATGAATACGCACGGGGCGGTGGTGACTCCTCTGCGCCCCGGGTGGGATTTGGAACCTTGTTTACTGGGAGTGGCGTACATCCCGGAGGCAGGTGATGGTGTGGCCTGCGGTGGCTTGGAGCA
>JANHFX010011630.1:0-14156 GCA_027560015.1 Chloroceryle amazona | reverse complement strand
TCCGGGGGGGGTGCGGTCCGACGGTTCCCGGGAGGGATCAGTGGGGCTGGGGGGAGGGAGGTGACTGCCGCCGGGAGCTCCGCCCTGGGGCTCATTCTCGGTGCTGTTTGGTCCTCAGGCACCTGGGCACCTCACCATCTGAAACAGCAAAGTCCTGCCCATCTTGGAGCAGGAGGGGATGGAGCTGTTGCCCATGTCCCAGTGTGAAGCCAAGGCATAGGCGTTAGGACCTGATCACAGTCACGTGGAAAGCAAAAGGTGCAGCTGCAAGCTGTACACACCTCTTGGGGTCACTTTGCTGTTGCCCTAAATAACCTGTAGGTGATGCTGAGCCTGGCCCAGAGCGAGTCCCAGAGCTGACACCTCTGCCCCGACTTGAGACAACCTTTGCCGGCTGGCGGTGCCGGGTTTGGGTGCTGTTTTCCTCAGCGGCCGTGACGCAGAATACGCATCGTGGCCAAGTACCAGTTTGGCGAGTCACCGTTGGGCTGCTGCCTCCAGCGCACCGCCAAGAGTTTCATCCCCACCCCGAAGGCTTGGTGACTTAGGTGCAGGCTGGTGGCCAGCAGACCTTTGGCGTCCCCAGCACATCCACACCGGGGAAGGAGATGACAGCGAGGCTGTTATTTCTCACTTCACAGAAGGTCAACTTCCCCGAGGCCCCCGCTGTGGCCTCTCTGGAGACAGGCCCAGTCCTGACATTGCCATAAGAACTCTCTTCTCCCTTTTTCCAGCTCACACCATGGCAAGTCTGTATCCGTTCTGGCAGAACGACACGAAAACACCCAAAGTCGATGATGGAAGCTCTCCTGAGATCAAGATCTCCATCCCATTCATCTTTTTTGGAGCTCCGTACAGAAGCATTTATGTAAGTGGAGAAGCAGACCTTCCCTTGATTTTTTTCCTTGCCATTAGCAGCTGCATTTTAAATGCGCTCTCCCTATCGTCAGGACTCGGAAGATTTATTGGCACCTACCTGACAAGTTCCTAGATTTCATGAACTGATAGGTTTTATGATTAAGAAAGTCAAAGGTATATTTAATGGGCTAATGTTCATGGGGAAGGACTATAAAAGGCAATAAATTTTTTTTGTAGGTGATTAAATGGTAGAGCAAAGCGAAGGCCTTGACACAAGGAACATTATTCCTGTCGCATGACAAGAAATAAGAACATGCAGAGACCTGCAGGGGAGGGAAAAAAGGGCAATGGTTTGGACCCATATGCGGGTGCCCGAGACAAGGACAGGCGGCTGCTGTTCTCAGGTGATGGCACAGCAACAGCCCGGCAAAGGGGACACCAGCTCCTCCAGGCTGGGCTGAGAGGGTTTAACCGAGCGCATCAAAGCAGTACCTTAGATAGGGGCAGATCCTAAGTGTGTAGGAGACCTGGTTTGCAGATTTTTAGGGGTTTGTGCCACTTGGGCTTTCCTGCACTTGGCCGTCACCGGTTGGATGAAGTTGAATCTCTTCCCAGATGGTCGGGCTGTCTCACCAACTGCCGTTATTGCAAACCACCCTCTGCCAAAAGTCATTCCCCCCACATTTTCTGATAAACCAGCGACTTCCCGCTCCCCGTGGAGCCTCGCTCAGACGGAAGCGGGTCTCTCTTTGCAGGTCAACAACAACGGGGTGATTTCCTTCAACGCGCTCGTCAGCCAGTTCACGCCAGAAGTCTTTCCCCTGACAGACGGCCGGGCCTTCATCGCGCCCTTCTGGGCGGACGTGCACAACGGTATCCGGGGAGAAATCTACTACAGGGAGAGCACAGACCCCGAGCTGCTGAGGAGAGCCTCCAAAGATATCCGCAAGCACTTCAAAGACATGTCCTCTTTCTCTGCCAGCTGGATCTTCATCGTCACCTGGGAGGAAGTCACTTTCTATGGAGGAAGCAGCACGACACCGGTAAGATCGATCGGCCGTGCTTCTGGGCGGGTGGTGTCTGATGGTTGAGAGTATGTCTGTGTGTATGGATAGACCTGTCCTGGCCTTTGTGCATCAAACTGAGGGAGTCGCTTCGTGTCGCCACTGCTCGCGGTCGGAGGAGCGCTGCGGTCCTTCCGTTCTCTCCCACGGGAGCCCATATGAGTCCCATTCCCTGCTCCCAGCTCTCCAGGGAAAGCAGTCGCCTCTTCAGTGTTTGTAGGCAGCGTGTCTAAACAAGGCTCCAGTGCCAGTTAGGAGTTTTCAGCTTGATCATAGTGTGGTTATTTTTTGTTAGATGCAAATGCAGATTTCGTTTTCCCTCGGGATGGTGTTGCATGACCTTCGCTTTGCCTGTTAATGCACGGTGATAAAACAGCTCTTTGTGCAGGGGGCTGCAGGGACCTTGGAAGAAAGGCCTGTCATGTCAAAACCTCAGCTCCTTTGCAGTAGCTCTGTCGTGATATAAACCACTCGAGGCTCCCACTTGTTCCTCTGCCTTCAAGTTTATGAAGTATGCTTCCATTCGAAGGCTCATTATCATGGCAGTAGGGGGGCCAGGGTACTGGGCGAGACCCAGCAGCACCCAGTAGCGGCCAGCCCGGTGCCGAAAGCAGCCTCGCTGCGCCCACGGCGTCCGAGCGTGCCAAGTCGCGTATGCTTGGGGTGCGCATGTAGAGCAGGTTCCTCCCGAGACTCAGACGTGGCGAGCGGGGCCCGGGGATGGTACAGAGAATAAGGGGCACGCTTTGCATCCTGTCCTGACGTAGGACTGGAAGTCATCCGCTCTCTGAGGAGCTGGAGACAGGAAAGAGAAAACAAGAGTTTTAACTTGTATTTATTCATGAGAAAACCTTTTCCTTTCAACCTGGGATGGACTTTTCTATGGCAAAGGCCGAAATGCTTTCCCTGCAGCGCTAGTGCAAGAGGGTGGTGAGGGCATCTTGTAGAAAAGGGTTGATCAGCTGCTCTGAAATCATGTGTGGACGTTGAGATAGGAAGGGAAAAAACAAAGGGAACACTGACAGCATTTCTGTGATGACAACTGACCCACCTGCCCGGGGAGACCTACCCAGACTGCCCAGTCAGGCTACCAGCTTGGCCACGGTCCAACTCTTACACGTCCATGAAGGTGCGAGTTGTATCTTGGGCAACAACAATGGCAGTGGGATGTTTGCAGGGCATGTACAGCTTTTAAATATCTGGTTAATATGTGAGCTCCAACCCCAGCTGATGTGGTTGAAGCTCACCTCTCCTTCTCTGGAGGCATTCAAAGCCCCCCTGGACGCGTTCCTGTGTGACCTGATCTAGGGGATCCTGCTCTGGCAGGGGGATTGGAACGGACGATCTTTCAAGGTCCCTCCCAACCCCGAACATGCTGTGATTCTGATGTCAGGATGTTGGTGCTGAGCCTCTGGAGTGTCACAGGTAGGGCTTGTGCAGGAGTTTGGGGTGCAGACAGCGAGCGAGGGATCCCTGCTACCATCGGGGGAAAGGGTTGTTTAGGATTAGCCTGTGTACTGCGAATGCCAAAAGCTGGCTGCTGCTGTCTGGAGGAGTTGGCTCTGATAAACAGTTCTGCTCTTTTCCATTTGTTAGAGAGGCTCAAGATTTAATGCATATTTTTTTGCCAGTCCTGGCAGTGCTTGCAGAAAAAAAGCACCATATAGATACATATATATTTGCAGACAGCAAGCAATATAGAGATTCGTGTATTGCCTGAAGAATTACATTTGCAACACAATGCAATTTATTTTGTTATAGAGCAGTTTTCCTGTTCGGTAGCAGCCGGGGCTCTGAGTCGGCACGTGGAATAGCACGATGCAACTTAAGCAGGAAATTCATCGCAATGCAGAAAAGCTGCAGAAAACAATATTGCGAATGTGGCCTCGGGGACACTGCGGTGACTGTCTCTCGATGACACCCGAGCAAGCAGCTTTGGCTTCCCAGAGCCTCGTTAGGCAGCTAGGGTGCTGTGAGCGCTGAACGCAGAAAGGTTTGTCATTCGTGTTAAGAGCTCCTAACGAGGAGTGCCAGACGTCTTATAGCTCCCGGTACCAGGTCAGCTCCCACCACCCACCACGAGCACCTCACCAGAGTGGGGTTTGTTGCTCCATCGAGGAGCTGTTGTTCCACTGCCAGTGATACTGCCTTGATGTGTCTGCGCCTTCCAGTCTCGCAGTCGTGGGAAAGGACTTGGCTAAGGTGAGCAAGTGTGCTGAGGTGGTGAAGAGGAAAGCAGACGCAGGAGGCAGAATCCTGGGGAAAGGACCCAGGAGTGGAAAATGGTGGCTTCCCATTAGCTTGCTCTCCCCCTCGCCCCGGTGTGAACTGTGCCATTTGCAGCTGCTGTGAGGCAGCTCTGCCCACGCCTCTCACTCTCCCTGACAGCTCGTACAGGCTGCTTCGCCTCCGTTTTCAAGATTTCTCATGGCAGGAGCCTAACGTGCCTTGGAAGTGACATCCTTTGTGGTATGCAAGTAGTGAGTGCAGCCCTGGGGTACTCACCTCAATCCCCAGGCATCTGGACCTCCGCACCAATAATCAGACTACTGGGTGTGCTGTAAGGGAATGAAAAACTGACCTCCAGCCTCTCGGTTCCGGCATCTTCTCAGGGCTTTAGCATGTGTGACCCGCTGTTAATGTGGAGCGGGTCAGCTCTCTCCACTTGCGGCGTTCAAGGGTCCCAGGCAGGGTACGCCCTAACGCTTCCTAGCATGAGATGGTTTGCCCAGTGTGTGTTCCCGTATCACCTGATAACTGCTTCTGGGGCTGCACTTTCCTTCACAGTTTGCAGTGCTCAGGTAGCTGGGCTTTTACTGTTGCTCTTGATTAATTAAAAGAGGGGCACCCAACGCCTCGTCGCCTGCTAAAGTCCTGCTCGCTCAGGGAGGAGGAGCAGTTGTTTATCACGGCACGGCCCTGGTGCAGAGCGATCTGGAACAGGCAGGGACGGGCAGGACAGGAAAACACAGAAAGCTGAGAGATGCAATTGACTGTTAGTTCCCTGTGATGACCTCTGCTGCTGGATCCACGTGGATAGAGGGGATATGTCAAGGGGAGAGGTCTCTTCTGTCGTTCTGCACCACAATAAAAGGGCAGAGCTCGGGGCCGTGCTGCCCTTGGCGGCTGGCAAAGCTCGTTCTCCCTGCCCGGGGCCCAGGCTGGCAGTGATGTGAATGTATCTGGAGTTTGGGGGTCTGGAAATGCAGGGTCTTTTCCAGCAAAAGGAAGAACACAAGCAGTGGGCTGAGCAGGTAGCGAGGGGATTTGGCAGCCAAGCAAAGTGCATAATACACACGACTGACTTGGATGTAATCCATTGTTAACGGTGATGTAGGATGGGAATGCAGAAGGGAAGCAGGTAAGATAATATGGTGAGGAACGAAGCTAAGACAGGGCAATGGAAGATAACCAGCTGAAACAACCCGAATCCTGCCAATCGCTTCTTCCTGGCGAGCTTATTCTCCTGCTGCCATCTATCGGCGTTACACTGGACCGGAGACACTTGTCATCCTCCAAGGTGGAGGTAGCGGTGGGGATGGGAGCTGGCAGAGTGAGTGCAAGAGTATTTTGGGTCTTGTTTGGCTTCTGCTGCTCTTCGCCTCAAGGCTGCCGTGTCTCGCTCGGGCCAGAGACGATTGTGGCAGAAGGGCAGGCAAGCGGTGTGAGAAAAACAGCCTCACCTTGTGAATGTGCTCATGATTTTCAACAGGTAAACACTTTCCAAGCTGTCCTGATTACAGACGGAGTGTCATCTTTTGCCATATTTAACTACCATGAAATCAGCTGGACCACGGGGACGGCCAGCGGAGGGGACCCCCTGACTGGTCTCGGCGGGGTGATGGCCCAGGTGAGGCTCTCACTCCCATAAGCCCAACTACCTGAAAACTGGAATCCCTGAAAAGAGACTTTAAAACTAAAGAAGATAAGCTCAGGAGTTATTGTGGGGAGCAGAGAAGTGAGAAAAGGAACAATTGCTTTCCTGTAGCAAAGATGGGGTTGAAATTTGCTCTCTCTCTTTTAGGCTGGCTTCAATGGTGGAAATATCACCAACTTCTTTAGCATCCCAGGCTCCAGAACCCCAGACATTGTCAATATTGAAGAAACAACCAACGTTAACATCCCTGGGCGCTGGGCATTCAAAATAGATGGCAGAGAAATAGATCCAGCCAACGGCTGCAGCCTGAGAGGTAAGGGGGAAAGGGCATCGCTTTTTTCTCAAGTTGCAGGGTGCAGCGTAGCAAAAGATAACGCTGTTGGGACGCTGGTGGAGAGGCACCCGGCTGCTCTGGGCCGATGAGCAGGTCATGTTTTTGCCAAAGCATCCCCTCGAGCTGCAGGGACAGAAACAGGCGAGCAGGGTTCGGGTCCCATGTACTTATCCAGCACAAAGTCATGACTCGACTTCCAGTGACATTTGTCAGTCTACCCAGGGCAAAAGGCCTCGAAGAGTGGACTGAGAGCTTTGTCGTTCGTGTCAGCACGGTCACGTCTTGTTGGGCAGGAGAGCACCCTCAGCAGCCTAAGCAAAGAAGCCACCGTCAGCCGTTGCTCGTCCTTTGCCACAATTGGCGTTGCCGCTCCTGGGGGGACGTTGGCACACGCGCAGGCGGCCAGAACTGGCTCACAAGGAGCGTTTGTTGAAAATTCTCAGTGAGACCGAAGCCTGACTCGGTAGCTCTGGGAAAACTGAGAAGGGTCCATAAATACTTGGGATTCTTCTCTGCTGTCGGTGGCGCTTTCAACCGCCAGCGGACAAAGCTGTCATCGGCGCTGGGTCGTTTTCCTTCCTGGGATTTTAACAGCACGGTGTTGCTGTAAGCCTCTGTTTCTGCCACCCAGAAGCAGAACCCTAACTCAAAGTCAGGGGCGGACGGAGCTCGAGTGTTTTGCAGGAATAGAATGCCACCGAGCTGTCGTCACGATTCTTTTCTGTGACGCTGATGGTGGCAACGGGAAAAACCCGGGGATAGCAATTTCCTCTTGCCCCCGGAGCAGGAAAGCTGATTGTGTGGTCCTATTTCCCTTGTTTCTGCAGGAGGAATAGCAGGTTTTCCAGGCAGGGCAAATGCCACGTGCCTGCGCCGGTTACAGTGTCTGTGCACGTGTCACTGACTCCGTAGGGATATCAAGCGATGAACAGATGCACACGGTGGCTGCACAGGGGCTGTGCTGCACAGCGATTATTGCGTTACCATTGGAGAAATAAAACTGTCAAGAGTGCGCCCTGTGCTCTGTGAGTCTTTCTAGGGAGAGAAGATTGTCCCTTGCGGTCGGACACCGGAGATTTCACCACTCTGAGACAGGCAGCTTCTTTATGTCTTGGTTTAGGACCATACTGAAGAAGGCCCGTGAGACACTGAGGCTCTCGCAGCCCCGGTGGAGGTTTCGGGTCCAGCCACTCCAGCCGCTTCCAGCTGCTGACCCAAGGAAGAAAGGTTGGACTTTGCAAAGTCTCAGCTTTGTAGGTGACGTGGGCAGTGTGGGTAGATTCCACCATTGGCTTTGCATTTGATGGTGGACAGCTGGTTGCCCTCCACAAGGGGAGCTGCAGCATAAGGGGTTGGAAGCAAGGGGGCCTGCCGTGCCTGATGACACCCCTTTGCCCAAATCCCCCACACCGGGACATCTGGCACGGGAGCCTTTGCAAGAGGGTCTTGCTAAGAGAAGACGTTGTTTGTTGGGGAAAATAGCTTTTATTTTTTTAGGAGGCAGGGAGGAGAACGAAAAGGTTAGGAGAGGTAAACTCAGGCAGCGCGCACGGCGGAAGCCACGCGCGTCAGAAGTGTGAAAGATGGCCAGATGGAGGAGAGGGAAACTCTCACGGGTGTTTGCCACCCTTGTTCTCCCCGTCTTCTCTCTGCCTCTCGCGTCTCTCGCCAGACAAACCTGCCTCCTTTTATAGTTCCACCGTGTCATGAGTCTGCTCCGTCTGTTGCTGTGCGATCGCTCGTCGTTTCCCGTCATCACTGGTGGATGGTGTGGAATTTACTTATCAACAGCTCTTTGGTTTCATAACTACTATGAGCGCTCTCTGAATGGGAGTGAGCTGCTTCTGGGCCACCAATGGCGGAGTTGATCTTTGCCCATAAAGTTATGTGAATAGAAGAGCTATGGAGATGGCGACAAAGCTGAATGATGGTGCAAGTACCGCGGCAGCACTGGAAACGGCCTCCAAAAGGCAGGAGCTTTCTACCAGTGGACTTCCCTTTGGAGATCTCACGAATGTCTCTTGTGTCCTGCGATAGGGAAGCGGATCAAGGGTGGTGGGTGTCCAAAATGGAAGGAATAGCCTTCAAGTTAGGCAGCCTGCACGCTGCAGCCCTGACCCTGGACTTTTGACAGCACTCACACCATCGAAGGGATTTGTGGTGCGGGGAGGACAGTGAAAGCAAAGCTTGAGATCGCTGCTGAGTGGCTCTTGCCAGGGGTCCGCACAAAGCAAGCGGCCGAGAAGCCCAGTAGCAGGACATTTTGGTGGTCGTCTTGATCGTAGGGCTGGCAGACCCTTGAGGGGACAGACATGGTGCAGTTAGAGCACGTTCCTCTGCTCAGAGAAGTGATGTAGTGTGGGTTTTTCCCTTTCTGTCTTTCTAGGACAGTTTCTCCGTCAAGGGGAGATCTTCTGGGACAATGCAAACTGCACCAGCAAGTGCCGCTGCCTGGACTTCAACAATGAGATCTTCTGCCAGGAGATGGCTTGCGGCCCCTTTGAAGCATGCGAGCTGAAGACCAAGTTCTTCCAGTGCGTGCCAGTGGAGAGCAGCACCTGCGTGGTGTTTGGAGATCCACATTACCACACCTTCGACGGCTTCCTCTTTCACTTCCAGGGTTCCTGCTCCTACCTCCTTGCCAGGCAGTGCTGGCCAGGCTCCCAGCTGCCCTACTTCAACGTGGAGGCCAAGAATGAGAACCGAGGCGGCTCCTCCGTCTCCTGGCTGAGGGATATTTTTGTGGAGGTCTACTCACACAAGATCGTCCTCCCCAAGGGCAGCTTTGGGAAAGCAAAGGTAAGAGCCCTGCTGAAAGGGAAGAAGTAGCTGGGTCAGCTTCTCTGAGACGGTGGCGAGACCACGATGGCAGCCCGGAGAGCATGGGACGGCACTTCTGGGCCCCGCGCATCCCTCGGGGAACAGGCACCGGAGATGGGTTGGCGACAAACACCCGCGGCTTAGCGGTGGCTGTCCTGTGCACAACCCTAGTCCTAAAACCCCGTAACGGGGCTGTGTGGCTCCTGTGTCCCAGTGTGAAGGCTCTGCTATTTCATGTGCCGGCTCAGTTGTCTGGTGTTGTTCCCGCAGGTGGATGACTTGGTGGTGTCCCTGCCCATCTCTCTGGAACTGGGCGCGATAAAAGTCTACCAAAGCGGCTTGTCCACAGCCTTGGAGACTGACTTTGGCCTGCTGGTGACCTACGACGGACAGCACTACGCCTCCATCTCCGTTCCGGGCTCGTACATCAACAGCACGTGCGGTTTGTGTGGGAATTACAATAAAGACCCCGAGGACGATGCCCTCCGCTCAGATGGGAAGTTGGCTGCGTCGGTGCCGGACCTGGGCGAGAGCTGGCGAGTGCCGCACCCCGAGCGACAGTGCTCGCCCGGCTGCTCGGACAACTGCAGCCTCTGCGACGCCGACACCGAGTCTCTCTATTTCACCTCCGAATACTGTGGCTTCATCAACCGGAGCGGCGGGCCGCTTTGGGAGTGCGGCGCCGTCCTGGACCCCACCGCCTTCATCCACAGCTGCGTCTACGACCTCTGCAGCGCACGGGATAACGGCACCGGCCTGTGCCAAGCCATCCAAGCGTACGCGGCCGTCTGCCAGGCCCTGGGCATCTCGGTGGGAGAGTGGCGCAGCCAGACGGGATGTGGTGAGTGTTTGCCTGGGGGCTGGTTGGCGGCACGCTTCTTGACCCCGCTAAATGGAATCGTAGAATAGTTTTGGCTGAAAGAGACCTTCAGGATCATCAAGTCCAACCTTATTAAGATAAATTAACTATTAAAATATCATTGAATAAATAGTTGGGGGCTATTTATTGGTGGCTCTGGGGATGTTTTGGAGAAGCTCTTGCTTGGAGAAGCTCTTGCTTGCATGAGAGGAACGGCCAGGGAGGTGCGGGATGGAAATGGAGGGGCCAGTTGTGCCATCAAGCAGGGTTCTCTGGTGACTCGGTGTTGTCCCTGCTGCTGGTCAATGGGAAGGAGGTAACTGGCGCTGAACCAGGCTGTAATACGGTCTTCCTGTTGCTTGTCTCCCCTCTGCGCTCGCAGTGGCGGCCGTGCGGTGCCCGGAGCTCAGCCACTACTCGGTGTGTGCCAGCAGCTGCCCCGCCACGTGTTCGGACCTGACGGCCCCGCTGGCCTGCACCTCCCCGTGCACCGAGGGCTGCGAGTGTGACGAGGGACACGTCCTCCGCACGGACCGCTGCGTCCCCGTCCAGAAGTGCGGCTGCGACGTGGACGGCCGGTACTACGCCATCGGGGAGTCTTTCTGGGCGGCGGCAAACTGCACGGTGGAGTGTCAGTGCAAGGAGGGTGGCGAGGCCAGATGTTTTAACACCACCTGCCCCGAAGGAGAGGTCTGCACCATCGAGAACGGCTACCGGGGCTGCTACCCGAAGCGGGAGAGCCTGTGTTTGGTGGGGCAGAACCAAGTGCTGCAGACGTTCGATGGTGTTGCGTTCCCCTATCCGCTGGAACACTCCTACACGCTGCTCAAAACCTGCCCAGAGAGACCAGACTTCATTGAGGTGGACATCAGCCAAAAGAAGCCCGGGTTCGCTCCCAATGGGCCACGTGTTGTGCGGATCCAGGCAATTGGTCAAGAGGTGAAGATTGGAGGCACCAGCCTGTCGGAGATCAAGGTAAAGGTGCCACCGTCGTGGCCGGGGTGGGAGCCAGTGTCTCGTGCCGAGATCCAATGTCCCTTTGGACAAGGGCTCGTGGGTCTGTGGCCCTGGCCCGTTTCCCCAGCTTGGGGCCTCAGGCACCGTGGTGGCACTCGGAGGAAGCCTGTGTGGGCCATCGCTGTGTGGAGACCTTACAGGTGCCTGCAGAGCTGCTGTCACGGTGCCATTATTCCCCTTTCCTTACCGAGTCAGCTCTGGAGGCTTCCCTGACCTTGCAGTTGTCTCCCACAACTTGTTTTCCTCCCAGAAAAGGGTTCTTTGTGAGGCCAAAAGCAAGGGAACGGCTGTGTGTCCTCAGTCCAAGGAAGCTCTGGGCCTTGGAGGGTGGGTCCAGGTCAGGAAGCATCTAGCGAGGTGCGGCCAGCACGCAGCAATGGCCCTGCAGAGTCGCATCCCTCTCCCTGAAGTATCTCAGTTTGCCCATTACTTTTAGGTGAACGGTTACGACGTGGAGCTGCCCTATTTCCACCCTTCCGGCCGCCTGGAAATCTACCGTAGCGACAACGGCACCGTGATGGAGTCGCAGGGGCTCCTGGCTATCAGCTACTCGGATTCCGGCCTCCTGGAGATCCGCCTCTCCACCGCCTACTTCAACTGCACCGGGGGCCTGTGCGGTTTCTTCAACGGCAACGCCAGCGACGAATTCTGCCTGCCCAAGGGCAAGTGCACGGACAACCTGGAGCTTTTCCTGGAGAGCTGGACCACGTTCGATGAGATCTGCAACGGGGAGTGCGGGGACCTCCTCAAGGCTTGCAACAACGACTCGGAGCTGCTCAAGTCCTACAGGAGCCGCTCCAACTGTGGCATCATCAACGACCCCACCAACAGCTCCTTCCTGGAGTGCCACAGCGTGGTCAACGTCTCAGCCTACTACAGGACGTGCCTCTTCCGCCTGTGCCAGAGCGGGGGTAACCTGTCGGAGCTGTGCGACTCGGTGGCGCGCTACGCCGGTGCCTGCAAGAACGCCGAGGTGGACGTCGGCCAGTGGAGGAGCCACAGCTTCTGCCGTGAGTCCACCAAAGCTTCTGAGTAGCTGGGGCGGGGAGAAGGAGACACCGACCGACCTTGGGCATGGTCGTTTTTGTTAGGAGCTTGCGGGTATATAGAAGTAAAGCGGCTTTTCTTATGGGGTGCTGAGAAGTACAAACTCCTTCCTCACCGCCTCCTCTCACATCTCCAGAGGGTATCCCTCACCCACGGGGTGTTCCTCGGTGGCCAACCTAGAAGATGTTCAATAGCAGAAAGGCTGCTGGGGAGGGAGGCTGCTGGGGAGGGAGGCTCTGACCCGACGGTTCTAACGGCGGCATCAGATGTCCAAAGCCGTACGAAGGGGTAGGGGTGGAGGTGCCTCAACGCTGGCAATCTGGGGTGATTTTCCTACCCTCTTCCCTACCTGTCACCCAAAGATGGGCTTTGCCGTTGGAAGAGCTGTGTGAGGTAGAGCTTTTTGCTGTGAGAGGGCCGGGACTTAGGCAGCTCTCTCCCACAAAGCGTGTGGAAGGGAAAGGGGGATTGCGGTAGGAAGGCAGCGTCTCGCCAGCCCGAAGGCAAAGCAGCACCGCCCCGCATACCAGCAGCTGTTTCTAAGCGGGGCTCGTGCCAGCAGAGACAGCTGTCCTGGGAAGGCGATGCCAGGGTGGCATTTCAGGAGGCATCAGAAGTTTTCCAAAGCGGCGTAGGAGCGTTCCACAGCCACAGATGGTGTCTGACAGTGCTCTGCGCCATCACCGGAGGATAATTTGAATAACGCTTGTTTTGAGCTGTCACTATAAAATTGCTGTTGATGGGAAAACATTCATAATTCAGAAGCAAACGTGGAAAAATCCCCAATGTGGAAGTACACAGTGGGGAGGCAGCTCCTGTCTGCACTGTGAAGTTTTGAGGGAGGCATCCATCCATTCAGGAGCCCTGGCCTGGTACCCGGCACGTGGCGGGACAGGTCTGCGATGTGAGGAGGGACGGTGGCCGAGAGCAGAAGGGGTCGCAAAGGGGATGGGAGGAGCTGGCGGCAGGCAAGGTGCTGGGACGGTTTCCCCTTTCGCTTTGTCTCCCACCCCGAATCGGTCGCCGCTCACCCCGTTCCCCCTTGTTGCCTGTTCCCCCACCCCGTGCCGTCCTGGGGCTGACGGAACTGGGAACTCACGCTCTGCATTTGTCGACCCCGCAGCTCTCGCCTGCCCGGCAAACAGCCACTTTGAGGAGTGCATGAGCTGCGTGGAGACCTGCGAGACCCTGGCCACGGGCCCCGTCTGCGCTGACAGCTGCTCAGAGGGCTGCCAGTGCGACGAGGGCTTCGCCCTCCGCGGCACCCGCTGCGTCCCCCGCGGCGAGTGCGGCTGCAATTTCGAGGGGCGCCAACTGGCCACCAACCAGACCTTTTGGATGGACATTTCCTGCCACTTCCTCTGCTACTGCAACGGCTCCGACAACAGCGTGTACTGCGAGAACGTCTCCTGCAAGGACGATGAGTACTGCCTGGAGGAGAACGGCCTCTACTACTGCCACGTCCGCACCGATGCCTCCTGCATCATCTCTGGCTACGGACACTACCTGACTTTTGACGGCTACTCTTTCGACTTCCAGAGCAGCTGCGCCTTGGTCCTGTGCACCACGATCACCCGGCCGAGGGCAGAGCGCTCAGACACTTTCCCGGCGTTCACCGTCACGGCCAGGAATGAGGATCGGGACACCTCTTTGGCCCTGTGGGTCAAACAAGTCGAAGTGGAGGTCTTCAATTACAACATCGTCATCCACCGTGCCTACAAATACACCGTGCTGGTGAGTGCGGGGTTATTGCTCCCCACCGTGGCTCCCAAACCACGGCGTGGTTCCCTAGGCACGAGGCCTTAGAGCCGGCAAGGTTTTTTGGGAGTCATGAGGTATGTGCACTTCAGCTCATCTCCCGGGTGCCACCAGGCACAGCTTTCAGAGCGGGCTTCCATTTTGGCTGCCTTGTTTTAGACATAGAGGTGAGGCCAACAGGGGCATTGTTCTGGGCACACTGTGCTGCCCACACTTGTGTCCTCCCTTGGCAGCTCCGATCGTCATTCCCGCTCACGGTGTGTTGTGTTTCCTTCCCTGCAGATCAACGATGAGCGTCTCTACCTGCCCCTGAAGCTGGGCCAGGGCAAAGTGAACATATTTGCCTTTGGCTTTCACATCGTGGTCGAGACCGACTTTGGGCTGAAGGTGGTGTACGATTGGAAGACCTTCCTCTCTGTCACCGTCCCACGCGGCTTCCAGAACCTGACCTACGGCCTCTGTGGCCGCTACAACGGGAACCCCGAGGATGACCTGGTGGCTGCGGGCGGCGTGCCGGCCGCC
>JANHFX010011629.1:4886-75610 GCA_027560015.1 Chloroceryle amazona | reverse complement strand
GGCGTACGCCAGGGATGTTGCACACACACGCACCGCCAGTGTGCTCCGCGCTCCCCTCCATACAGACGGGCTTTTCGAAACGAGAAAGAGGCCTGATCTGCAGATTACTGGTTAGGTGTGATTTGCCTGGGATGGGAATGACAGCTAGAACAGGAGCTCAGTCTGCATGGAAACCTCGTAGCTAACTTTAAGTTGGGTTGGGGGAGAGAAATTGCAGATGGGAAGGAACTACGATGGTTGGCAGAAAATAAATCCATGAGCCCAATGTGCTTTGCTGCTTGGTGTGTATTTGACAGTAGTGTGTGGCTGTCAGATATTTCTTCTGTAGCAATTACTAGTGCTACGTGTTATAGCTTGTAAATTTTACTCCTGCTCTTTTATATTGAAATTCTTAAGAAATGTGTAATTATTCAACTTTAATTTCTTATAAATTTATGTGCAAATAAATCAAGACCTTTAATTATCATTAGATAGAAATCCACATATTTTTTACACTATAGATAAATGTTATTTCATTTTTACAAATAGTATTTAAATTTTTATAATGGTAAGTTTGGGCTCCTGGTTGTGTTCTTCTGGTTTTGTTCTTACCAGGTCTCAGAGTAGGTCAGGGTTCAGCTCATTTCACTGTTGTCTGGAGCTGGGTCACTTTTCTTATGCCAGTCTTTGCTGAGATGTTTCTGTTAAAACAAAGCTGAGGTTTGAGGGCTTATGAGGAGAAAAACAGGTCATTGTAAGGATGAAATTTCTGCCAAAGTACAGCATCCATGCCCTTAAACAGGGAAAAGAAACTTCTAATGATAAAATAGGTCCAAAATCTGAAGTGTGTTAGTGCAGAGTGTGTTTTTTTTCCCCCTTAACCTGGTAATAATACATTTTACAGGGTCCTGCTTCCTAGGAGGCCTTCCCATTCCTAAGGGATTGGTTGGCTTTCTCCACATTAGTACATGCAAAAGTGGCATACATCATCTTCCTTTAGAGTGACAAACTGAGAGGCTATGCTCTGCTAGGAGTTCTTCTGCTTCATTGCCCTGTTCTGATTCAGGGCTTTGAACTTGGAAGGACCCCAGTGGTCGTGTTGGTGTTTTGTTGGTTTTGTTTTTTTTTAATGCTGATAGGCCCTTACAAAACATTTATCATGTAATTATCACACTTTGTTCAGAGTGAGAGAGCTCATCTGCTTCTTCTTTAATGTCACCTGTTTTGTCGACTTCCATTTGATACAGGAAGCTTCGTAAGGTGTGATAATTAATAGATGGAGAAAGCTGCAGAAGTGCCATTAAGTAGTGACTTATTCTGAAAAATCAAGTGGCTCCTTGATCTGAGCTGCAAGTTGTAAATTTCCACTTCATAAATATAATTTTACTAGAAGTGTGGTAGCTGTGTATCAGAACTTGTGATGCAGTGGAATCAGAATGATTCATAAATAGGGCTGAGGCACTCGCATATCTGCTGGAAAGGCTGGTTCAGTTTTATCAGTAGCATTGCTACTTATTACTGTCCTGTCAGTATGGATCAGGATCTGGATAGCTTCACAAATTCTCCTATGCATGCTCATGGAAGTTAGGATCTTGGAGCATCTCATAGCTCTGTGATGTTTCTTTACCTTCTCGCACATTTTAGTTTGGGTTTTTTTTGAGTCGGTGCTGGAGATGGTGGTCAGTAGCCCAGGCTGTTTTGGTGGTGGTGTTTTCTTGTGTGGTGTGGGTTTTTTGTTTGGTTTGGTTTTCTTTTATCTTTTTTCTTGTCTGCATTCTGAATGATAATTGCTTCTCAAAATCTGATTTTGGGACCATAATTCTGCATCGTATACTTTCATTTGTAGTGTCTGTAGAACATGATCAATTGCATTGCTTTCAGTAATGGATCCATGTTCTCCATCTAGGGAATGAATAATCACACAGGGGATTTATTGGTGCATTACTTATGCGTTCAGAATACGTTACAGTTTGGGATTTATTTTAAAGTATTTGATACATTATTCTTAATAATCAGTGTAGATGTCTGAAGGGAGTAAAGTGTCTTCTCTTGAAGTATTGCTGTAGTCTGAAGCAGTCTCTAAAATGTGAGGAAGCAGGTTTTGGGGTGGTGTTTTTTTTTGCTTTGTTGCAGTCTGTGTCACTCTGTTTTACATTTTTTATTAGATTTTCTTTGTAATTTGTTATCCCTCTTATTCATGCAGCAACTTGGAGAATGGTAAAACACTTTGAAGAAAACAGCAAAAAGTAACTGTAGAACCACAGATAATTGGGAAGACTCCTGAGCATGTCTCATCATCTGAAAGTACTTATTAACTAGTGTTTCTGAAAACACTACCTTGATGGGAGTTATTAGACCTCTCTCAATTAAATGTAAGCAGTGTTGGCTTGTTCATGGTATTCTCTTGGATGTCTGGTATCTAGTGATGAAGAAAACTCATATAGACCAGGGTTCTGTATGGTTTTGCAGATGTATTAGGATGAATTTCTCTGAAATGGATAGTAGGCTAAACTTTGGTATAGGGTGACCCGAGGTAATTCAGCTTTTTCTAGTAAGTTTATTTAGGAAGATAGGTAATTGGGAATTTTAACCCCCCCAGGCAATTTGTTCTCTGCAAACTGAATGTGAAAAGTTTACTGGGACAAAAACTGGATATTGCCTGCAGTTTGAGAAACAACTCCATAAAGTATTTGGGATGTAAATAATTAATGGCTTTAATATCTAAAAAAGAGATGCCCAGCTTCTGTTGCAGTGGGTGTTGGGTTTTGTGGATTATCCACCTGTTTCATGAATGTTTCGAGTCTGGAGACTGTGCTTTTTGAAAGAAGTTTGACACACAGTTTCATAACCAAGTCAATCTTAGTTTATTTCTTAGTGTATTTCTTAATTTTATGTTGGGTTAGGAAGTGGGTGTAACCATAACAAATAACCATTTCTGGGCTACTCTAAACCTCACGGGAGCAGTTTAACTTGCCATTCTGGAGAATGGCCTTCCCCACATGAACTAACCTTCAGGGGCAGGAGTCATCTCAAGGCTTTGCATTTGTTTTTACCTTATGCTAAGAAATTTGTCACCTGAGCCATTTAAGTTCTAGCATAGGGTAGGATGTCACTTTTGAAGCCATCGATGCAATGCTAACGTGTTTGTTTTTTTAGTTTAAAGATGAGATGTAATGAATTTGGTTAAATAGAGGGTGTTCTGAAATGAAGTGGTATATAGTAAGCTTTTTAAAACAAGTAACATGACCACAAAGAGTTCATCTGAAGCTTCAGTGAGTGTTTATGTAGAGTCAGATTTGGAGGAAGAAAGGATTATCTCTTACGTGAGTTCATTGTTCCTTATTAATGTATTCAGTGCTTTTCTCTATTATTGGAATATGTTGTACTTTAGGCCATGCCTGAACTGAAAAATTTACTAGTGTACTTTACATTGCCCACATGCTTTACACTCTGATAACCAATTCCTGTGGAAAAAGTACCTGGCAAAAACATACCCTTTTAGTTTGTGCCTGTATCTCCTAGCATATGTACATGAAAACATGATTTCAAGGTAACAGGCAAGCGATCAGTGCATCTGTGAGCTGCTGCTCTGGCAAATTTTCTTAACACCCCCTTGTGTTTACTGATGACCAAATCTTTTAAAAATCCCAAGCAGATGTTGCTGGAAGGAGCTGGTGCAGGGTGTGGTGTGATTCTGTGCAGGGAGCCAGCAGGGATGTGGAGCTGGCATCCTGGCCCCACGTGTCTGCAGGAGCCATGCATGGAAAGGGAGAGAGCGCTTCTGATAATGCAAGTGTTTGTTTAGTCCTGAACTACCCGTGGTTAGCCCTCTTCTACACCCACAGATGTGCTGGCAGAGTACCTGTCCTCTTGTGGAGAACTTCCCTGCTGCTCCTCAGGTGTCACCTGCATTGCTGCTTGAAGTTGGGGGAAAGAAGGGACGGGCTGACTTGTCTTAAATAGAAAACCTGCAAGTTGTGTGCAGATAATACAGTACTACTTTTAGCTTGTTATTTTGGTGCATTTAAAAACATTTCTTAATCTACTTTAGCAAAAGTGAAGTTAGCCTGCCTCAAATAGAAATAGATGGTTTAATTACAGAGAAACCATTGCTGATATAGGTACTTCCCTGAGTTACAGTTGCTTGATGAGACTTTAGTGATGGGAGAACCATTGACTTTGGTTTAAGAACAAATTTCATGAAAGCATAACAAAATTTAAACTGACCTCTTTGTAGAAGAGAGTGAGAGAATGGCATGACTATCATGGCATTATTATTATCATTGGGCTTTTAGTTGAAAAAGTTTTTTATTTTAATTTTTTTAAATAAATGTTTGAGGTACCTTGAAAGCTTTGCAAAACCACTGTGGTTACAGAGACCATTATAGTATTCATATATTGAGAAAGTGCATTAAGATTTGATCTTATTTCAGTATTGTTATTTAAGGATAATAATTTGAGAATTAAGCATCAGAATTTACACATAAGCATCATTTTGTATCTGGCTGAATGTGAAAGGTTACTTACACCCAGACTTTATGGACTTTGCTCTGCCAGGGTCCTCTTCTGGTTACCATGGGTTGCTATCCCCCAGACACTGCTTTTTAGGCAGTATGTATGTAATTGTCTGTGAAAGTTCTTGCTGAAACTTTCCTGAGATATGTAAATGAAATAAATTGTTTTCCCCACTTCTTACCTTGGACTAACTTTAAGTGTCTGATCCCAGAGAAAATGGACTAAAGTGATATAAAGCTAATGCTGGTAAAGTAAGGAGAATACAGTTTTGTGGATTAGGAAGTTGAACTGGTTTATCTTCTGGCTGGGTGGACATCAGAATAAATAGATAAAAACGGAGGGACTTTGAAAAGTGCTGCAGGAGGGAGGGTAGGGAGTGAAGAATGGGGAAGAGGAAGCTGAGTTGAGTTCCTTCCATTTTGAAAGCAGCAAGTTTATTTTGGCTACTGTAATGTGAAACTGTACCGTGTGTGCAATCCAGGCCGAGAGTAGTTGGGACCTGTCAAAAGGAATTTAGTAAAATAGTAATTGGGGCACAAATGTTGCCTCTTTCTTCTCAAAATATCTGTTAACCCTATTTGTTGTTAGACCAAATCTAAAGTAAGATTAAAGGAAAAAGATATTAATAGCCATATTTTAAAGTTGGCAATGCAAGTCAGAGCTGTCAGAAAACAACTTTTTAAATTCTGAGAACAGTAAGGTATCACTCCATCACATTTATGTGCTAATTTTTGGTAAAACTTAAATCTAATCAGTGGTGTATTTTTAAGGTAATTTTGACCTAGTATGTATATATTAAATGTTCTAGTTGCCATGCAGGATACTCCTGTAAAAAGATGTTTGTCAAAAATTTGTAATTAAACCATACAATAGATGCAAAGGGTATTACACTTTTTTCTTAAACTAGTTAAAGTTAACTGTTCAGTACACAGTTACATTTATGTGAAAAAATTACTTAACACTTGAGAAAAACAACCAAGGATGTTCCTAAGCACAGCAAGCTCTGGCAGTGTGTTGCAGCTGCCTTGTTACAGTTACGGTGTGGTTAATTGTTCCTGACTTAAATGACAGTAGTAGGTACTGGAAAATTGCATAAAGAAGGAGAAGGGGGTTCAAGGTAGCTTTTATTATAGTGATTACACTAACAACAATCTAGGGAGTTAACTTTGCAAGATGCTCCCATAAAGCTGCTATTTTGTCTCTCCCTGCATCAACTCAACAGCTACTTATGCAGAAGAAAATCATATACAAAAGCTACATCTGCTTTTCAGTTGCACACACAGTTTTTTTAAAGCTTGAATTCAGTGAAGGAAGGATTTGGCTCTTAATAACGACTTCACATAGAAGGCTGCAGTAGTTGGCATTTTTATGCACCCCAGAGAAAACATGTAGCCTAGTAGTAGTGGCTAGAGGATTGTAAATTGGGAGGAATGATTAGGAGAAAAAAAAAAATTGAAGTGTGCAAATGTTATTTTCAAGGTGCACGTGTATTTTGTCCAAAACTGTAAGCGTGTCAGTTTAAATGAGGATGGTCACAGCACTGGCTGGTCCACTACAACCATAATTATCCAGGCTTCAGATCTTAATTCTTATCTCTTTCTGGCATAGAACTATTTTGACAGTAAAACTCTATGCTCTACTTTTTCTGTTCCTAAAAATAAGTCAACCACTATTACTTCCTTTTCTCTTAACCTTGCCCTCAGTGGAAAATGAAACATAACTATTTTGTTTCAATTTAAAGAGTTTCTTTGTTACATTTGAGAGAGAACGTGTTCCACCTCACTGATACAAAGGTATGGAGTTTGCCTGTTCTAAACACTGCAAGCATGCTGTAAAACTGAGTGGAAAGGTGTAAGGTGGCTCTGTCCATCTGCATTTATATAAAATTGCCAGTTTGGTCCCAGTTGAGGAGTGATTTAACTATTGAATGTGCTGTCTGTGAAAATTTTGTCTTCCTCTCAAGTCTCACTGCTACTGCCAGCACTTGTTGGGGGGATTTCTTGTGGTAAATATGCTCCAACCTGTCTTCCAACAATCTTAGGTACTGTACTTTAAAGTGCAGTGTATTTTACAGTACCAATCCATGTTGGTATGGAAAAGCTTTTTGGGATATTCATTTGCCACCCTTTTATAATGCTCCAGCATGATTTTCTCTGCAGGTCTAAAAATGATCTTTAACATAGTGTTTTATGGTTTGTCTCTGGCTAATTTTTGTAATCCCAAATCTGTTGGTGTTCTGCCATAAGATGTCTCTTGGCGACTTCTCAAATTGTTTACATCCATAATGAAAAGGAGATGTGTATTTTCTCTAACTTTGTTTTGGACAGCTTTTGATTTAACTGCTTGCTACCTTTTATCCAAAAAGATGTCCCAAAATAGCTTTGGTCCCTTGTGTTTCTGATTTAATTTTACATTATGGTGTTTTCTTAAAGAATGCAGAATAAACAACTTTTAAAACATTCACGTGCTTAGTGTTGGAACTTCTCACTATCGTTGTTTTGTTGCCAGTTGTGAGGTCTTGAATTCAACTTGTGACAGCAGTATCTTATGAAATTTGTCTTTGGCGAAAGAACCAACAAACCAGCGTTCAAGTGGGCATGGTTTTTGGTTGTTTGTGGTTTTTGCTTTTTACTCAAAGTAATCAGGCCAGTTGGGAATATTTTGAGTAATCCAGAGTGATTAGACCTGTGTGGCTGTAGTTTGTGGGTTCATTAGAAAGTAGCCAAGAAACTCTGCGCTCTGTATACAGGGCTTGGTGGTATTACTTTCTGCAGCGTGTTTGCCATCATTTCTAGTTAAACTACTTGCTCGTTTGCTAGGTTGTTTTTTTGTTTGGTTGCTTGGTTTCTTAATGCTGTGTAGCTGTAGTAATGGTTGAGTAGTTTAAGCCAAGCCTGTGTCAAAGCAGCATTTTTAAAATTTGCTCACAGTCTCATTATGCTTCATTCTCCCTTCCCCATTAGGTTTCCTCAAACTCTTTCCTTTTTCAGCTTTAGGATGGGTTATCTCTTTATATCCATAGGCAGTTTTTATACAGTGAGATGGGTATTCTGGATTCTAACAAAAATTAGAATTTCACTGCATCACTTCCAGTCTGGAATCTGACATTGGCTTAACATGGATAAATGTTTCTGCCACAGCCTTTTTACCAAAAACTGAGCTGGAAAAGAAAAGCTTACCCGTGTGAATGCAGTTGAATGAGAGCAATAGCTAGGCTTTACTCTGTTGCCACTTGAAGTCGTTGGGGTTTGTCACTTCCTTCAGCAACTGGTATAATTTTAATTTCTTGCTTATCTTGCAAAATTAATTTTCTTAAAGTTACGTCTCTCATTCTTTCATTTACAGTTTTGCTGTTCTCTCTCCAGCCTGAAAATGATCAGAGCTGCATTTTTTTTTTTCACTTTCTAGTAAATATCAAGAAGTGCTCCTCTAAAGAGGAATTATGCTTTGAATCCATTTTATATGTTTTTTCATTTCATATAACTGAGTTATTGTTGTCTGACCTTTAATGAAGATCTGTTTCTTAGCTTGTTGAAACCTTCTTCAGCTTTGACCACACATAGTATGTTAGTAACAGCAGTTTTCCTTCTCCCTCTTTGTGTTTCTCCTTTTTTTCTCACTCCCCCCTTTTTTTTTTTTTGGCATTATTTATGCAATTTGCTGACTTTGGCAAAATGTCTCTAGAGCAAGGATTTAAAGGTACTTAATAAAACATTCCAATGATACAAATCATAGCATTTTGTCTGTGGGGCAGATCGGGTAGGCAGAATGTAATCTGGCTAGGATTGCCCTGCTCTTGATGGGAGGGCCTGGGGGATATAACAGGCTATTTGCTGGAATGGCTAAAGCTTTGTTTCCTTCCCTTGCCCTGCATAATCTGTATTTAACACGATGGTTACACAAAATACTATGGCCATAGGTAAAACTGAAGCAGGAGGTATGTGGGTTCTTGTAGAGCAACCAAAATACTAGTTAAATTTAGGGGAAGCACCTGGAGTTTTGTGGCTGTGGTACAGACAGCTGGAAAAGAGAGAATCTGTTTTTCAACAATGCAAAAAGGTATCGTGATGAACTGTGCACCTCAAAAGCTGGAGTTTCTTTTGAGTTATTTTGCCTGCAGTGTGCATCTGACAAAGCATTTGGCTGCTTGTTTTTCTGGCATGGAGCTTGCTTTCTATGCCCTGTGCCAGGCCTCATTCCGTTCCTGTCTAAATCAAAGATGCAGTGTCTGAGAGGAAGGCTTTGAAGATGTATGCTTAGTAGAAGACAGCGCAGTGTGAGGAGAGGAGTCCATGGTATTTAAAAGGCAGTAATAAGCAACTTTGTAAAAGTGATCTGCAGATAATACTGTGATACCAGAGCTTTTGATAAAGACTTCAAGCCTTGGAGTTGGAGGAATTGGCAAGTAAAGGACTTGACATGCTAAATGATCTTTCCCTATTGCTAAAACTAATTCAGGATGTGACTAAGCATGCTGGACTTTTTTGCAAAGCAATTAGAATTCAGTGTCGTGTTTGGACTCTTTTTCTGAAGTAAAATCACTTGTGTAAAATGTATTGTGGTTTTCACCAGCCAAGATACAAAGTATTTAATAACATGACAGTTATTACTTGTTAAAATTTTTTTTTGTAGCGTTTGAATGCTCTATTCAAAGTCCATTTTCCAACTTTGCAGAGTGGTCATCGCTTCCAGAAGCTTAGAGCAAGAATGAAAGGGATAATCATGGAGAGACTGTGATTTGGGTTTCCACAGGAGCCTCAGCTGGGACCAGAACCTGGCTCTCCTGGCTTTAAACTGGTGTGCTGGTAAATACCCAGCCTCCCTGGTGGCTTGTAATTAACTCTTGAAAGAGCTTTAACAATGTATCAGAGTATGGGACACAAAGGGGTTTTAAGGTTTTACAATGACAAGTTTTTATTTCCATAGCACGTTCGTTTATTCCTTTTTTTTTTTAGAGCAACAGCCTGACAGTAAAAAAAAATAGGATTTTTTTCTACTTTGTCCTAATGTGGGCTTTTAAGTTTTGCTTGTTCTAGTCAAACAAGTGGACAGGTTCCTAGCTACATTTTGGTAGCTAGCATTCATATGTGGCTCAACACAGTAATAGTGCCTCATGTTAATGCTGTGTGAGCATTTTTCAAGTATTCTTAAAGACATCCGTGGGATTCTAAATTCCCATTATGCATATTTTACTATCACAGAAGGGAATACTTACTGAAAGTATGGATAGCTAAATAGCCTACAACTATCATTTTAATATTCAAAACTTGCACCCAACTGACTTGGTTGATCCAGTTGTTTAGCTTTTAGTGGTCTTCTGGCTGAAGAAATAGCTTTCTGCTAAATGTTAAACAGAATTTCTTTACACCTACAAGCACTTTGTGCAGTTGAACAGAATCTGGGAATGCAGAATGATGATTTAATGCATTCTACACCAGAAAACAGGGTTCTGTCTCGTATTGCCTGAATCTGCGACCCATATTTTTGGAAGTCTGCTGACATCCAAACATCAGACTGAGTAACATCAGACTGAGACTGACTCATTCTTCTGTAGTGTATATTTCTTTTTTTTCCACAGAAACATCACAAGGCATTTAGGCAACCTGGAGATCTATTTTACTACCAAATCCTTTGGCACATGTGCTGAATAGCGTGTAGGTGTGCTGTAACTGCTGTCTGCCGGTCCTGTCAGGATTTCTTTTTTTCTGTGATTTCTTTCTGGTTATGTTCAGACTTTCACTGCAGCTTTTTTAAAGAAAAGGGTCTATGCTGTGTCATGGCTATAGCAGGACTGGGTGTTTGGTCAGTTAAAAAGCATGATTGACTTTATATTTCTCTCGAGCTAGGTTATGGCTGTACTTTGCACCGTGGATTTTGTGTTTTGAGTTTTTAAACTTACTAATCAGAAGGTGATGTTTTCAGTGTCACTTAAATGATAAATCTGAAGAAAGGGTGTAAGTAGATTTTGAACTAGAGGAACCAGTTGACCAGCCTAGAAATTAGTTGTTAATCAGAGGCATCTAGTTCTGGCAAACCTAACACTACATTTCACAAGTCCTGTGGGTAGCTGTTTCCTGGTCTTGCTGTTCCTGCTAGAGAAACAAAGTACTTCCATCTAGATATTTTAGTACCCAGAAGTGCTTTTACTCTGTGTCTAAATAGTACTTCCCTGACTCCTTGGTGTACCTTTTTTTTTTTTTTTTTTTTCCTGAGCAACTGCACTTACAGGGATTCTGTATCAAAACATGAGCTTCTAGCTTTTCAGTAGCAGGACAAAAATCCTTTTGTTGCTGTGCCTCCAAGTCAGATATGTGGAGATCACGTCCTGAAAGCAAGAAGCGCCTCAGAATTCCAGAATGGCTGAGGTTGGAAGTGACCTCTGTGTGCCATCTAGTCCAACTCCATGCTGAAGCAGGGTCATCTAGAGCTGGTTGCCCACGATCGTATTCAGATGGCTTTTGAAAAAGTCTCAAGGGTGGAGACTCCACAACCTCTCTGGGCCACCTGTGCCAGTGCTTGGTGACCCTCACAGTAGAGTGTTTCCTGATGTTTAGATTGAACCTCTTGCACTTCAGTGTGTGCCTGTTGCCTTTGGTCCTGTTACTGGGCATTACTGGAAAGAGTCTGTTTCTGTACACTTTACACCCTCCCTTTAGCAGGTGTTGATATATGTTGATAGGATCCCTGCAGAGCCTTCTCTTACCCCAGCTGAAGAGCCGCAAATCTCTCAGCCTCCCCTTAATTGAGAAATGCACCAGTCCCTCAGCTGTCTTTGTGGCCCTTTGCTAAGCTCAGTCCAGTGTGTTCATGTTTCTCTTGCACTGGGGAGCCCAGAACTGGACAAAAAATTCCAGGGGTGGCCTCACCAGTGCCGAATAAAGGGGAGAGCTGCTTCCCTCAGCCTGCTGGTAATTTTTTTTCTAGTGCAGCCCATATTACCATTCACCTTCTTTGCTGAACGGCATGCTGGCAGTGTTCAACGTGGTGTCCACCAGGACTCCCAGGTCCATTTATGTCGAGCTGCTTTGCTGCTAGGCAGTCCCCAGCATATATGTGTGGGGTTGTTCCTCCCCAGGTCCAGGATTTTGCATTTTGTTGAATGTCATGAGGTTGCTGTGCTCTGGATGGCAGCATGACCCTCTGGCATATATTCCACTCCTCCCAGTTTGGACCTGGTACTCACCCCTGGGGTACAGCAGTAGTCACTGGCCTCCAACCAAACTTCATGCCCACTGATCACTGTCCTCTGGGTGCAGCCATTCAGTCTTCCATCCACCTCACTGTCTGCTCATTCAGCCTGTACGTTAACAGCTGCTCTGTGAGGATCTTATGGGAGACTGTGGAAAGCCTTGCTAAAGTCTAGGTGGACAATATCCACGGTTTTTCCCTTCTTGTCCTACACGGCGATAAGAAATCTGCCTTGCTTTCTTTAAACTTGAACTGAAATGCATGTTTACCCTCTCTGGAGTGTGAGGAAGATGGGTAAGTCATTCTACCTGCCTCTGCTATATGTGTTTAATTCTGAATATTAGATATTTAACCTTTTGTTGTTCTTGCCACTATGGTATCTTTGCTATTTTTTTCTTGTCCTTGCTTAACTGTTGTTATGGGATAGCTTACACCTAACTATCTGTAGCAGTGTTGTGATATCATGAAATAATAATGGTCTGCTGTAAGATTCTGCAATCATTATATTACCTGAAGACTTTTCAGCAATGTTGCAGAAAACTTTTCAAGAGATTAATTTGTTTGATGTTTGCCATATTAGCTTCTGCTATAGGTTAACTGACAGTACAGTGTGTTGCTGCTGTTCCAGAGAGGACTATTAAATGGTCAGAACTTCTTTTGTCAGCCGAACTGAGTCTTACAAAATAGAAAATTAAGTTTGGGAGCCATATTCTGTAAACATATGTTGGTTGATTCCCTGAAACATGAGAATAGCTGTTACAGGCAGACAAGAGGTCCATCTTGTTCCTATTTGTGGCAGTGACCAGTGCTAGGTGGCAGGAGAAGAGCGTTAGAATTGGGCAAACATACAGGGATGCTTTTACAGCCTCTAAGAATCTGCAGCTCCGGGATTTCCTGAGCAATAGGTGTTGGTTCAGTACATAATAAATGAACAGTGCATTTCTTGGAATGGGGAGAGGACAGGATGCAAGCCATGGAACACCTGATTACTGTCTGGAGCAATGACTTTTTATCTTGTTTATTTCAGTGATCTGTGTATCATAGTCTAAACATGTGGTCCCACCCCACTGCTGGGTAGTATTGGTTACCTTGGAGGCTGTCACTCTGTACTTGTGTTTGGGATATTTTTTTTCCCATGTGTATTGCTGTGTCTCCCATAGATAATCTTACTGCCTGTTTTTTTTTTTTATGGCACTTCAGCAATTTTTTTTTTAGTGGACGCTCCCTCCTTACTACTCAGATTGATGTAATACTTAAAGCACACTTCAACAGATGAAGCTGAAGGTTGTATTTACTTTTTAGGTGTTGCTAGGTATGTTACTTAATACTGTTTTCCAGTGCTTAAGTACTTCAGGGTTTTTTTTTCCCCCCTCTTGGATCTGCTTATCTGTTAGCCTCCCCCTGGCAAAGCACTGTGTCAGTTCTCATGTACTTCTGCTCTGGTGTTAAAGTCTCTTAAGTCTGTTGGCTTACAGACTTCACTGAACATTAAGTTGTCTTAAAGAGGCCTGATCACTTAAAACTAATTTAGCCCTAGAAGATTTTTTCCTATGTTTAATTTCTACACTCAAAGTTGTTCATTGCATCAAGCTGTTTTGGTGTTGCTTTTTTAAATGTACCTTTCCTTTTCCTCCTCTGCAACTCTTACCATCACCATGTGGTGATGAAATGATGAAAGCTCTTGTGGTGGGACCCTGGCCTGATATTTTAACTTCAACTGTGCAAATCTTAAAGCTGTAAAGGAGCAACTTCAGGAAAAATCCAAGAGAATCTTCTGAGTATTATGTCTGTGACTCTGTAGTGTTACTTGCTAAGCACAGAAAGACTTTCTTCCTTCTGGAGGCATGCAGAATGCAAACGTATTTATTTTACACCTCTGCAGTTAAATCCTTTGTTTGAATTGCTTCACTTCAGTAATTTTCACTGTGTGTTCTTTAAAGACCTAGCTGACACTTAAAAATTTAGTTAAAAGTTGCAGAGAAAAATGAAAAATAGCTTTCTTTATGCTGTTACAGGAATTGGTCTCTGAGATGGCAGAAATTGTTTTAATACTTACAAATAAATATGCTAGAGGTACTGTTATTTTGCCAAACCTGCCAAGTGTCAGTTTGGATATTAACACCTGTAAATACTGTTTCTGTTCAACAGCAAAGAAGTTTTTGAGAGAAAAATGATGTAAATCTTGCTACATGAGATTTCTATTTACAGTGCACTCAGCTTTTCTTGTTACTTGCCTGCTTGAGAAGGTCTTGCAGATGTTCACTGAGTGTAGATGATGTAGGTGTGGGACTTTTAACGTTTTCTTTTTCATTATTTTTGTAACTGTTAGTTTCTTAACACACGTGGGTAAGGATGAGCATACATTCATTGAACTGTGCTAAAAATTTACTGCAGAAAGAAAGTTCTATGTGTGTCTTACGGTTTATTTGTTGGTCTGTGAACAGTTGCTGGCATGATGGAAGTATTTGGGAAGGATTAATATTCCTGAAGGATGACTGGCAAGGTTGTGCTGCTGAACTGCTGCAGGGAACTGACCATGGTGAACATGTGCTATAGAAGTCTATAGTGTCTTACAGCCTGCCTACTTTAAACCAGAAGATTTTTATTCTTACAAATTGGGTAAAAGCATAAATTGTAAACCAGAATTTTGCTTATCTGGATTTAAGCACTTGTTTAAATAGGGTAAAGTTATTTTATAATGTACTGAAATGTGTGTTTTCTTTAAAACAGTATTTTGAAATGGAGTTTCTTTGTGGCTCTCTTGCATTTTTTTGAGCCTAACTTGGTTTTACAAAGCAAGATTTGATGGAAAGATGGATAAACTTCTCTGAAAATAGAAATGTACTTAGAGAGAAGTAATATCTTGTGATGGATAAGAGTCACCTGGGAAGTCTGAGCTCCTGTAGTCCTCACCTGGAGCCTCTTTGGTTGCTTAGTGTGAGTGTATTTCCCTTCTGTTATGATCAGTTTGGAGTGGCTAGAAATTGTAGCTGCAAAACTTAAAATTGGAGCAGTCCCTACTTGACTTGACCAAATTGGAGCAGTCCCTGCTTGACCAAACTGACTTTTAGTTTTTCTCAGAACTGCGTTTAAGGATATTTATAAAAACTTATGTCTTAGCACAGGAGCCATCATCACTAAACATTTTGTCTCAAATTGTGGCAAGTTAGTGTATTTCCCAAAAAAATAGTGTATTTCCTGTTTCATTGCCTTTAATGAGAATTTCTCAAAGCTTAGCCTGTCCAGTCATCATATTGGAGATTCATTTTAGCACAGAAAGGGCTCAGTGGAAGTGCTGACCTTCCTTAATGTGAGAATTGATTAAATCATCTCAGTCTGTAGCTCTTCCTCCAGTGCTCTATCAGTTGATATTATTGAATTGTATTGTTAAAATTAACCTGACCTTAAATACCCATTTTGTATTTTTCCGTCAGAGGTTGGTAGTACAAAGCCGTGAAGCTGTGCAAGTAGAAAGGCTTAGATTGCTGCAGGAAATGGTTTTGTGGAATTAGGAGGTTTTTGTTTGTACAAACACATTTTCTGTACAGAATATACAAACACATCTTTCTACTTCACTCTTGTTTTTCTGCTAGTTTCATTTTGTACCTGGTGTTCACGCAAATGCTGGAGGCAGCACAAAGAAGGAGAGCAGTGGGCACAAAACCAGCAGCCCAGCAGTGATGTGGTGCTGGGGAACTGCTTTTTCATTCGATGGTGTTCTGTGTCAAATTCAAGTCCTCATGGATCTCAGCTTTTTAGGCAGTACTTGGTAATTTTGCTATCACAGCAGTTGTGTACAAGATGGTTGGGGGGTGAGATAGGTGTGTGTTTGTGGGTGTGTGTTTGGTTGTGGTTTTTTGTGTGTGGGTTTTTGTTTCTTTTTTTTTGGCGTGTGTGTTTTGTTTGGTTTTTTGCATGTGTGTCTTTCTGTAGGAGAGGTTAGAACCCTTGGCAGAGTTGCTTATGTCCTCCTCTGCTCCCTCCCTTTAAACATTGAC
The DNA here is from genome assembly GCA_027560015.1 of Chloroceryle amazona. Lineage (NCBI taxonomy): Eukaryota > Metazoa > Chordata > Aves > Coraciiformes > Cerylidae > Chloroceryle > Chloroceryle amazona. The sequence goes on along the minus strand of JANHFX010011629.1, from coordinate 59,930 downwards.
AGCAGCCTCTTCAGTAATGTTAGGTCTCTTGACCTATGCTTGCTGCAGATAGACCTACTTTCTTGAGATTAGTAATGCTAATAGATTCAGTGAGTATGCAGCTCTTGGCTTTCTGTACACATTTCTTTTATATCACTTCATTAATTTATTGGGTTATTCCTTTTAAAAGTAAAAAAAAAAAAATAGGTCTTTTTTTTTTGGTAATACTCTGATTTTGTGACACAAAGCTCAGATAAGGAAGCTTTAAATGTTGCTCATAGACTGGTCTGGTAACAGTCTCCATTAAAGTGCTACTTTATTTGCTGTTAGCTTTTCATATAGGCAGTGCAATGAACTTAAAGGTTGGCTTTCCTTTTCTATAATTATTACTCACGTTTGCCAAGAGGAGAAATGTTAATGGAAAACTGCTCAGGATTCCTGGGGGAAACTGGGGCGATATACATGAGACATGAAACTTGAGGGACATTGAACTTGTCATATATTATGCAGCAGATACCTTGCTTTATAAAACTGTCCAGTAAGCTGTGGAGTGTGTGCTGTTCATCTCTGGGGTTCATTCCACATTCTCCCACAGCAGTGCCCTAGCACCTTTCCTGCAGATTGCATGTGAAGTTTGTGTTCTTGCTTTCCTTCTCGTGGATTGTCTTCACAGAAACTTTATCTGTGTACATGCTCTTGGCCTGGGTGAAGTAGCTGTGGCTGGAAGTTGGGAGTGTGAAATTGCCTACTTAAAAACCAGCAGCTTGGCTCGGCTAGCAAAAGGCAATTCTAAGCACGTTCACTTCCTTCTTGCTGTCCTTTCACTGTTGTCCTTTCTTCTTGTGCTTGAAAGTTATTTCTATCAGTATAAATTATCTTTTTCTCAAACAGACATACTTTTTTTTTTTTTTCCCCTTTCTTTCTTTTCTTTCTCTTTTTTTCCCCTCAGGACAAGCGCTTTAAACACTGTTGATAACAATAAGACTTGTCTGTTTGGACCTCTAATCTGTATTCTTTCTTATGCTCAGGGGTTGCAAGTGAAGTCTGTGTCTAGAAACTGAAGTGAAGCAAGTAAAAAGAAAGGGTTTAAAGACATGGATTCAAGCAGAGGAAAGCAGTTCTGGTGTCCATGTGTTTCTCTAAGGCTTAGAAACATGTTCCTGATTAAGAAGAACTTTTGTGGAATAGTAGGATGAATATGGTACCAAAATTGGACTTTTTTTTTTATTTAGGAAGACCTTGCACTATTTTTACAGGATTTATCTGTATTTTGTATCTTAATATAATGCAAGTATTCTCACTAAAACTGGAAGCTTTTTAGGGGATTTTTCAGATTGCTTGTCATCATTGGGAAGAAGGGAGCACAAGTTTTACCTGGAATGCCTACATGCTAGAGAGTATCTTTGCTGCCTGGGAAGGATCTTTTCTAAGTGGATTAGAAATTATCTTAATTTCCATCTGGAGTTGGAAGAGCTTTTGGAATCATTCTTTCCCTTTTAGTAGAGTTTATGTTTTACATAGCCCTACATATAGCAAGCTGTCTCTGGATTGTTTCTTCTGCTAGTCAAAGTGTGGTGTTTATCCATTTTGACACTGCCTTTTGTGCAATTGTTTTCTTATCTTTTCTGTTTTGGTGAATTTACTGTCATATTTTTGGCACTGATGTGCCAGGTACTTGGATTTCCTAGAAAACGTTGGTCCTGCCTGCTTTGGGATGCTGTATTCTGGCTTTTATGAGGAGACACAAGTATATCTGCAGTTAATGCTCATTGCTTCATCTGCTCATGGTGTGTGTTGAGTTAGAAATCGTGGCAACAAGGCAGGAATAGTGCTTTTTGATAGTGACTTGCAAAACACATAGAAATGTATGAGAATGTGGGTTTTGTGACAAGATAGTAGGTGGAAGGGTAAAACTAAAGCAAAAAACCTCCAAACCTGACTTGAAGCTGAACACCATCCAGTTCTTACACAGACTGCCAACACCAAGTAGTATTTACTTCAAGCTTCATTAAGCTTGATATAAATGGTGGTAACTTGTTCCCATAATATAAATATGCTGCTTAAGTGGATGTTATGTGCTGTGGAAGGATGTCTTTCAAACAACAGATTTAATTTCTTTTTGTTTCAGATTAAGGGAAGTTTCAGAGAAGCTGAACAAATACAATTTAAATAGGTAAGGCCTATCACGTGCTGTTCTAAATCATTTAGGAAAGTACTATATTTCTAACAGCAACAAGAAGATGATTATACTGTAGATACAGCCTTAGCAAGCCTCAATACTACTAATTCTGAAGTTCAGAAATGTTTCATATAATGGAATTCTTATGTTGGGAAGAAAATGTTAGGTTTTCAGTTATAATAAATTTTATTATTAAATGGCTCCTTAATTTCAAGCATAACCCCTGTTGTTTTATTGCTGGTCAAATTAAGTAAAAAAGTGTCTTACCACCTTTTAATGTTTTGTTCTGCATTTTCTGCGCTCAGTGACTAAAACCAGATCATAGCTACTTCAAATAATGCACATACCTAGTCATTCTTGGTGGTTTTTATATCAGTAACCACCACTGCATATTTTCCATATTTTCCACAGATGTGGGTTATTTTTTAATTAAAGTGTTATACATGCTCACTTTCTGTTTGCAGCCACCCCCCTTTGAATGTATTGGAACAGGCCACTATTAAACAGTGTGTGGTGGGACCAAATCATGCTGCATTTCTTCTTGAGGTAAGTTACTTAAACCTGCTCAGATAACAACTTTGAAACCATGCAGTTAAAAGTAATTTGTCTAACATGAGATTGGTCAACGTTCTTCAGTAACTGGAGAATTGGTTTTGTTTGTATTTTTTGTCTGTAACTTGCCTTAAGTTTCAATTTTGGACACTTGGTTTTCTTGTTTTCAACACAGGATGGTAGAGTCTGCAGGATTGGGTTTTCAGTTCAACCTGACAGATTGGAATTGGGTAAACCTGATAATAATGATGGGTAAGAAACACCTTTCTTCTTACTAAATCATTCTTTTGAACTGGATAAGCAGTTTAGCTGCTTTTTTATGCTTTTGTTGGCTTTTAAACTAGATTGCCTTTGGCATGGGTACTGTAAGTAGATACATAATGGTTATAGTGGTGCAGCCAAACAGCCGAGCTTGACAAAGTGGTGTAGAAATAAATAGTAGATGTGAATCTCAAATAAGTGAGACAGGATCTCTTTAACTCCAAGAAACAAACCCCTCTGAAAATAATCTTTATGAAAGAAACTATGTTAAATTCTTAAGCTTCATATAGAATCCACTCTGAAAGTGGTCCCTTCTGGAGAGGTTCACTTTCTAGACCTGTTGTCTTCGGTCCAGGTAAGTCCCCCTTAATAGGACTATTTAATGGTTCATATATGAATGTAAACCACTTCTTAAAATTGAAGTAGCATACTTGGACTCAAGTTTCTGGATAGAACACCTGGTGATTACAGTTTGTACGTATATGCTAACTGAAAACTTAGTGCAGTGGCTAACTCACATCACTAATTAGCTTAATATGTATTTGCAACTGTGCTATTATGGATTGCCAATGTACGTAAGATCTGTTAGGCATGCTTTCCACTTTCTTTTTCCAGTGTAACTCTTAATATACAGTTAGTTTAGTTTGGAATATTCCCCAAGGGTGTTGCTTAAGCTGGTATGTTACCAGACTAAGTCCCTGAGAATTTAGACCTGGGATTCCAGGTTTTGTTCTTAACCCATTTGGGATTGTTTTGTGACTGATTTACCATCTTTTACTTTCAGTTCAAAGTTGAGCAGTGGCTCAGGGGCAGGAAGGACATCCAGGCCAGGCAGGACTAGTGACTCCCCATGGTTTCTGTCTGGTTCTGAAACTCTGGGCAGACTGGCAGGCAACACCCTTGGGTAAGTTTTGATAGGATTGAGGCTGCAATCTCTTTGTTCCATATTTGAGTATATGTGTATACACATATATAAATTGTATGCAGTATGTATAAGGGAACGTGTAATTATAGCAGTTGTGTAGGTAGGGTTTAATAAAAATAACAACTTTACTGACTTGGTTAAAATAACAGCTATGCAAGTGACCCTTCAGTACCTAGGATATGGAGTGATCTTATGTGTGAAGAATAACATGATTTTGGCTGTTGGTATTTTGAATGTTTTTTTAGTTCCTTGATTTTGAAAAGCAGGTGTTTTTAGAGGGACACTATCAATTTAAACCCTATGCTGATAGGCTAGCAGCATTAAGGAAAATGGGTGTATTTACACAGGAAGAATCTTCTTGCCTTTGTTTGCAGACCTTTGTGTGCTCAGTTTTATTGTGCCTTCCTCTCCCCTGCCCCAAGTAACGAGCGGTGTTTCGTTAGCTGGGGTCTTCTATTACTGTGTGTAATGGAACACTTGGAAGAGGTGATTGCTCAGAACCTTTAAAATTATATGCTAAATGTACTATACAGACTCCATTTTTTTTCATTAGCTTTAAAATTGATGGTGTCCCTTTATTGACCAATGTAAATTAATCTTCATTACATAATCACAGTGATCTCTTCATTGTATGCTTTTGTAAGGCATGTTGAACAGTGCTGCACCTGAAGGTTACTAACAGAAGAATTGCGTTGACAAGCTTGTGGTTTCTACATGTGAATGATTTGTTAGGGGGGAGGAATGGCAGGTTTTCCACAGAAATGAATATGTTGTTTCTTACAGAATAAGCTAATTTCATCTGGAGTTAGTTGCATGAAAGATAACTTCCCCCTTACTACCACCCTCAACCCTCCCCAACTTTTTGTGAAACCTTAGGGCATCTGAACCTAAAATCCATGTCTTTAAAGGCAAACTGTATTCTGTTTAAAAATTTACTGTGGAAAGTATAAGACTTTTTTTTTTTTTTCCCCCTTGTTATTTTTACCTGAGCATAACAGGTTAAAATTGGTTGAAGCTATGTGCTCAAGTGTTCCTTATTTCTTCCCTAGCATGTTTAAGAACTAGGTAGTTGAAAGTCACCAAACTAGCAGAGAGGCAACAGACACTGTAACCCCTCTATTAAATGCAGGGAACACTTAATAATCTGAGTGTAAAGGCATTAAAATTGTGGAACTTTTGGATCAGATCATTGGATTTGGAAAATTGCTGGCATGCTAGTGGGCAGTGGAGAGATGGGGAAAGCTTAGTAGGTGAGCAGAAATGATCACAAAGATTTCCATTCTGTATTAATATTTACTCTAGCTATAGGCAGCTTTAACAGGAATAACCATGCCATGATTCCCCCCCCCATGACAGGACCAAGTGAGGATACAGTGGGAGTATTTGAATTATTATGTGACTATAAATGGTTTTAACTGGTTTTAACTGTTAGATGTCTTAAGTCAGTCCTTGGGTAGTTTATAACTTTGAGTAGAAAATGCATCCATAGTAAATGTTAAAATCTATTATGCAACCTTTTCTGAAAACCCACATCTTCTCTGCTGAGAGTTGGATTGAGAATTGTTGTGTAGAAAGAATTTGGCTTGCCCCCCAACACCCTTCTTTTCCCCTCAGCCTCATTTCTGCCTTTAGAAACAGATCAATGGCTCATTTTATTTAAAATGCCACATTCTTCTTTGGTTTGGTTTTGGGCATGCTTTTTGCTTGGTTGGGTATTTTTTCCATTTTCAGTGGTATCTTTTTCTTGGATCTCTCTTTCATGAGACAGGACTTTTCCTAAAGCCATCACTGAACTGCTTTTTGTCTTGTCATGTTGTGGTCTCTGGCTAGAATCTTGAAAATGTAGATGCCTCTGTCACAGGGCTTCATCTTAGGCGGATACTTCTGTTATTCTGCAATTGCATGGTCTTGTCAGAAGGAGAAAAAAAAAAGAACAAAAAAAGAGATGTTAGTAATCAGCTGAAGCTATAAAAAGTAAGACGAGTAATCTTCCTTAATTACCCTTCATAGCTACATGTGGTAACTTCTAACATAAATTGATTAGATACTGTTTCAGAAAACATACCTTTTTTTTTTTTTCCTCATTTTAAATGCTTTTTTTTATAAGAGATTGAGGATTAGGCTGGTTGAGAGCAGGAAAGTTCTGCTGATACTGATTCTTAAATAGCACTAATGCTGTATTCAGTATCCTCGAAGGTAGATTTGTACAACATAGTTAACCTTGAAGAACAAACTAGAGTCTTTCAGCCTTTCTTGACAACATAGTATCTAGGTCCAGAACAGAGTAATTTGAATCAGTTCAGTGGTGTTAAGATTAGTAGGAAGTTGTAATGATAGTGAGTTGTCTTTTCTACAAATCACTTCCTTTACTCCTTTGTTTTTGATATTGACTCATAGAAATGAAAATACTGTGGTGAGTTCAGACATATTTTTTCAATGTCTTCAGTTGATGTTCATTTCTCCAATAGGAATAGGTCCAAAGTATAGTATCTCTTGAAAACCATCCGTAAGAGTCGGAGAGCTATGTACTGTAAGATTTGTTTTGCACTTTCTTGGTGCAAATCAAGTCTCCCAAATTCTAGAAGGGTATAGTGACCTTCTGTCAGAGACCACTTGACCATGAAGCTGCTGTATATGTGCTTTTATAGTAGGAAGTTAACCTCTGAGTGTTAGATGTTACACTGCTGATACTGTTGCTTTGAGAAACTCTAGGAACTTGTGCATGCATGTATTTCTTGTATGTGTACTTCCACACAACTACACGAACAGGAAAGAGTTCTGTTTTATTATTCTCCTGTGTAGTTCAGAACTTTGTCAATTGTCTGGTACTCTTGTTCTTACTGGTTTTGAGAGATACTTTTGTAGTGTTTGTCAATGAAGTCAATCTGCAATATTTTTCAGAGACTGTCTAGAAGTTATTTAATAATAAAACTAAAGACTTGCATCTTGAAGCAGTCCTCAAAGTATGCTGCTATATAAAAAAATAAAATATATAATCTAAATCTTCTAGAAGTCGCTGGAGTTCAGGGGTTGGTGGAAGTGGAGGAGGATCTTCTGGTAGATCATCTGCTGGAGCTCGAGATTCTCGAAGGCAGACCAGAGTTATACGCACAGGACGTGATAGAGGATCTGGACTGCTGGGGAGTCAACCACAACCAGTGATTCCAGCATCAGTCATTCCAGAGGAACTCATTTCACAGGTACACGAGCTAGAAACTGCTTGTTGTCAGAAACCTGGAGAGCTTCTCCTAGCACATGAATAGGAAGGTGCTATAACAGCAGTGCATTTTCTACAAGGAGTAATGATACATAATTAAAAAGCTTGGCCTTCTCTAGCTGAATTGCTTTTATTCATAACTGTAGTGCAAGTGAAAGACTTCTTTTTGATTCTAGAATTTTTGTTTCCCAAACTTCCACTAAGACAAGGTATGTGTTTTCATCTGGATAAGGAATGTCATACACTGTTAATTTGCAGATGGAAGATGTAGGGAGAAGATCAAATATTTGAGAATCATTCCAAGCATGTAGCTAATAAATAGAAGTTTCTTAAAGGAGTACAAAAAAGAAGCAGGTTGACGCTTTTTTAATTGTTTGATAAAAGGAGTGATCCATTTTAGATTTAAATTAAAGATATTAAAGGTATTTAATCTCTTTTAAATACTAATAATTTTTCTTCATTAACACCTCTGCTTATTTTTTTACAAATGTAACTGATGAATGCTGGGTATAAATTGCTCTGCTTTTGTCTCCTAATGCACTAAAGCCTGAATATGTTGTCAGACATAAAACATTTTGTGATTAAGTGGAGTTTAAGACAATATTTTTCTCTATGTTTGAAGAAAATAGTACAATCTAAATACGTGACTATTTAATACATACTAATTCTTAGTTCAAACCAAGTTGCCGGTCTGCATCTACAGACCCTACAGTGACAGACCCTTCTAGTTCCTATTTCAGTTCAAAACCCAGGAAAAGCTGGGAGCCTTCACAGCTCAAAATATTGGAGGTGTTGGTTACTTTGGAGTTAGCCCTGCTTTCAAGAGGTGGTTTGCTTAGATGACCTCCAGCAGTCTCTTTCATTTGTGGAGTGGTGGGATTTTTTTTGACTTCCTTGTTCTCCTCCATTTTCTATTATTTTGTTTGAGTGTTTACTGACATCCTTGATACTGTACATGAAATAGAAAATCACACTAATATCCCTTGGATCAGACAGTTCCATAATTTAATGCATGATTTGTTGCTTAAGTTTGCTTCCCTTGCTGTGATCTTACACTTTGTCCACCTTGGGGAAAAAAAACCCAATGTGTCTAAACCATTTTTGGGGTAATCCTAAAGCAAATCAATGGGAAAGATCTTCACATCTGGTCTATAAGTCATAGATTTTACCAAGTCTCAAAAATCTGGAAACTTCTGGCATAGGATGTTATGACAAAAGGTTTACTTCTGTGTGCTGTTAAAATGTCCCTTTTTTTTTTTTGCTTGCCCATTTGGTGCTTCACCTTTACTGTGTATGAAAACTTTCAGTTCTGATTTCCTACCTTCACACAGTTTGTGATCTTTCAGAACTCTCAGTGCTCTGACATTCAGTAGAGGGTAGTCTGTCTGGAAAAACAAAATACTTTGAGTCTTAAGATTAGGGGAATAACCCAGAATTCTTCTGGGTTTTCTAAATTCACTGCATCTGTTGAATATTTGGAAGATTTTTTTCCTGCATTTGCATTATGCTAATAAAAATTTCAGTGTTGCAGAAACTGCTGAAGACAAGCCTTTAGAAACAGGATACTGAGAAGAAAAAGTGGAAGTAAGGTGGTTACAGATTGAGGGGTAGTGGAAAGAGAAACCAGTGTCAAAAAGACAGGGATTGAGGTGTAGTTTTAGAAGAACAGTTGATTTCAAAACTGCTGATTGATGTAGTAAGGTTGAACACTTACAGAAACATACAGAATATTGTGAAACTGGGATTAAGCATTTCAAGAAGCAGATTCTAAGATTCCATTAGGAAGTTCAGTACCAAAGTTGGCATTCAGTGGCCTAAGTTGAGTTGAGAGACGGTTGACTGTCTAGTAGAAGATACTGTGAAAAATCTGTATTAGCCTTTCCCTGTATATACAGTGAGTGACTTCTAGTTTTTATTAGACTTTTTGTAGAATTAAGCATTCTTTTCTTAGGAGTGGTGGCTGCTGAGCTGAGAATGACCAGTAACCAGTTATACTCTGCTCTTACAGGCACAAGTTGTTTTACAAGGAAAGTCCAGAAGTATTATTATTCGGGAACTCCAGCGAACAAATCTTGATGTAAACCTTGCTGTAAATAATTTGTTGAGTCGTGATGATGAAGATGGAGATGATGGGGATGACACAGCAAGTGAATCATATCTTCCTGGAGGTTTGTACCCTGCAACTTTTGCTAAGAAACTTCCCATATGTTCTTATTTTTCTGTGTTTAAGCACTGACAGCGTGCTCCATGCCATGCAAGGTATGCAGTGAAGACTGTTCTTGCTTATAGGAGCAAAGTCTACAGATATACAAAACCAAAAGATGCACTGGGATGTCTTGAGGGATTAAGTTAGGCATTGAAGAATAACTATTGACCTTGTTTGTGGGTGGCATGAAAGTTATTTCTTTTAGGATCCCAGGCTTTGTAACATCGCCATACTTACATCTGTATTTTGCTGCTCATTGAGATGCTGAGACTGCTGTGTGGCTTGCTTATAAAAGCTAATTCTAAAACCTTCTAGTGACTTGCATGTTTTTACTAACAACATACATTCTTAAGATACAGCAGTTTTTAGAGCAAAAATTTTACAGCTTTTTTTAATCAGAATGCCTCAAGTGAGGGCAAACCAGCTTACAGTTGTTACGGTTAGATTGAGAATGTATTCTTTGTCTCAAGTTCCCCTCAGAAATGCTGTAGTGTTCTGGCTATATTGGTAAAATGCTGTAATTGGCATCCAGCTATTATAAAAATATTTTCTGTCTCGTACAATTGTTTTTTCTAAAAGACTTTGAGTCTTCTCTTGCATTGACTAAATAATTTAGGTAATTTTTTTCTTGCTGAGTAAGCACATTTGAAAACATAGCAGCCAAATCTAATGTTTGTGTTAGGTGCACTGCATGAAAAGAACACATCTAAGTTCTGACTACATACTAGCTTTTCTTTCTGTGTGTCAAAATGGCGTTTTGATATTTTTCTAATAAATGCTTTTTTTTTCTGCTCATCCGGTTCACCAGGAAGGTTCATGGGCTTCCTCCATCTTTATCTTGTCAATCATGTGATTAGACAAAGGTTGTTTGTTTTTTTCTTCCTTTTTTTTTTTTTCTGCAGCAAAGGCTTCGTATTTCATTTTGCCTCTTCTAGTTTTAGTTGCATGTGTCAAGCTTCTTTATTTTGCTGTAGAATCAAGAATCTTCTGGTGAAAGGAGTGAAAAATCTGAGTGGGTTGTTTTTGCCCTTTTTTTTTTTTTAATTAGTGATCAGCTTAATAGCATTAGACAGGTGCATTGGAGGAAGTAAATTCTCCTAACTCATTCCAAGTATTCAAAGTTCAGAGCAGGAGTTCCTACTCTGAGCATACCTGAATCCATTCCTGCAGATCTGGCCTCTAGCAGATAAATCACTGTTAGTAATCATTTACAGTAGAAATTTCTGTTAACCATACTAACCAGCTTTCTGCAGCATTAACTGTTCTCCAAGTACCTCTGGAGGTCATATGGGTCAGTTAATAGGGACTGTCTGACAACCTGTGACTGGTAACTTTTATTCAGAGGTGCCTGTGCTACATCTGTGAGTCTTTTGTATTTGAGATAGGTTAAAGTAGTACGCAGAGTTTCACTGTGCTCACATTCAGAGATAGAATGCACAATTTGTAGATGCTGTGCCATCTCCTGTCTCCAGTTTTATGGGCAAAAATAAGTTTGTTGCACAGAAATTAATTATTTTGATATCTGAATGTGATAAAAACAATAGGAAACATCTAGCTGGTCAGTGCTGTCACGACTCTACTGTTGGTATATTAAATAGTACAGACTGCCAGTCCTTGCTCATGTCACATAACCACACAGGCTACTTTTCATAAAAACCTCATGGCCAGAAGAACTTACCTATAGCTCTCTGGAAAAATACCAACATTCTGTCCTTCAGAACTATGTAGAAACTGGTTTTAAGTCTTTTTGCTCTAAAACCTTTGCACTCTTCTTGCTTTCAATTATCATCTCGCCTCTGGATGCTCTTTTGGAACTACAACATCAGAGTTCATAGAAGAAAACTCTAGGTAGCTGATAAATGCTGTATGCATTCAGTCCTTAGTCAGGTGCTTATAAATTATTCTGAAACATAAAGCACTATTTTTTTAATATTATTATTTTTACTTTAAATTGTCAGATTGTGCTTGAAAGCTTTTTGATTTTGTTCCTTCCAAGCAACAATGAAAAGCAAATAACACGACTTCTTTATGCTTCAGGACTTCTGAGGCTCTTGCATTTTGATTAAAAGCACCTGCTAATTTTCACTTTCTCTCTTCTGCATGTCTGCTGCTTTGTGACCCTTAAATTTAGGGATTACCTCTCTAAGGCTTCCAAGACACAGAAGCTTTTTTTTAAAACACTAAGAGTAGTCTACACATGAATTTAAAAATAAATTCTTAAAAAAGAATTAAAAAGCTAAGATACTTTCCAGCCACTGGGAAATTAAGAAGTTCTTATTTAATACATCATAATTTCATTAATATATCAATTGTGATAATTCCAGTTAGTACTGTAAAGGTTATGCATCTGAATTTTTTTAAGGTTACAAAAAAAGTCTCAGTTCTTCCTGAATTCTTGAAAATGTCTTAAGTGAAGAGCAGAATTTTACTTTTACATACAGGTTGCCTTCAATGTGTCTCTTAGATGTTTATTTTTGGACCCTTATGTACTTTGATTTTGACTTCTTAAGTCTTGTTTCTTTTGTTTTATGATAGTTAAGAGAGAGGAGTATAGGTTCACTTGATGCATGACAAGTACATAAGCATAGAAAAGACTCAGAGGTTTCTAGATTAATTTTCCAGCTCATATCAAGTTGTATTAGAGGCTTCTTCTGGGCTTTAGGTTCTGCTAATCTTCTGTATAGAGATTTTTGTAGAAGTTAAGATATTTTGTTGCTTGTGTAGTTCAGATGTGTGCATGTTTGCTCAGTAACTTCTGCATGATGTAGTGGGTTCTTGCTAGTGGGACTTGTGAAGCATAGGTTTGGCAACATCCAGACTACTTTGTACTTTGGAATTGAGAGGAACTTGTTTAAAAATCTATTTTCTTTTTTAAGGAGAGAAGAAAGGCAGGCTGGTATTGCACAAGTGCTTACTGTATTGGCTGGCAGTGAGGGGAGATGAGAACTGGAGTGTAGTGTCGGATCAGTTCACTGGCTTGCCTTTGGGGAAAGCAATTTAGGTGGATGTTTTTGCTGTGGTTTTGTTGGTGCGGTTTGATTTTCTTTGTTGTTAATGTGGTTTGGTTTTGTTTGGGTTTTTTGTTTGTTTGTTTGGGTTTTTTTAATGGAGTTTAAGTTGGGTAATCTTTTGCAGCATATTTTATGCAAATGACTTCTGGAGTGCTGTTTGATTCTGGTTTCTAGGAAACAAAAATGCACGTTTCTCTCCCTTTGCTATCACAGTTTTTCCAATTTAATCCAAACTTGAACAAGGAGGAGATACTGAAGGCATTGAGTTCTTGAATATTTCATAAAAGTATGCAGCTGAGAAGAGGGGAGAGAACTTATAATTTCCCTCTCTTAAGGGAAAAGGTCTAATGCAAGTCCAACTTGAGATTGGACTCAATCTAGGCAATGCCTTCAATTAATGAATCCAGTGCTAATGCTAAGCATGGAGCTATAGAAAATACAAATTTTTGCAGTACTGGAATTGCTGTTTATGTGCATATTGAAACTTGGGTTGTGGGTTTTTGTTGTGTTGTTTTTTTTTATTTATTATTATTATTGGTAAGTTTTTGTTCTGTTTTGTTTAGTTTTTTCTTTTCCTCTGCACAGGCTATCATTGTCCTTCCAATTTTCAATGGTATTTACTAGTGAATCAGATGTAGTTTCTTTCCCAAATAGGCTGATCAGAATTATCACCTCTAAATGTGAAGGGTGTGGCCTGATTCTGGTCTAACACAGCAGAATGATAGCACCTAATGGGATTTTTCTGAAGAGCAGGAAAACAAAGGCACAGAGGTGTTTGGTTTGTTTTGGGTTGTGTTGTTTTGTTTTGTTTTGTTTTGCTCCCCACCCCAGATTCCTAAACTGGCTGTAGCATTGCAGTATCTGTTTTCACAGCAGTAAAAAATCCAGCGGTGTTTAAAAGGGAGTGAATTTGGCTCCTGTCCCTACTGGTTTTAGCACCTTTGTTTGCTGATGTAGCAAATGGAAGAAAGGGGGATCTCTTGCAGAAATATTGGAAGAAAATAAAATCTGATTTGAAGCTGAAATGAGAGTGTAAGGAAAGGCTTCGTTTCCTCACGTCTTAATGCATATTTAGCCAAAACCAGCATCATTTTGATGATTAATTGATGCTTGAATTTTTACTTTCCTATTTGGAAACACAGCTAAACTGAGGATGCCTAACATGGTGGAGGGTGTGTGTCACAAGATAGTGTGTATTTTCTGTCAAGGGGATTTCTGGCTTGGCTTAGCTTATCTTAACAAAACCCATACTTCCTGTCCATTTTGAATGAGGTTGGAGAGTTCTCTGTACTGGCCACTTCTGTTCCTAAAAAGTGTTTTGCCGTTTTTGGCTGGATAATGGCAAAACCAAACCAACCAACCAAAAAAAAAAACCCCAAAACAAACAAACAAAAAAAGGATGAATTGCTAGACTGTAGAGAGGTTGGAGTTTAAGAAGAGATGGTTGTGGTCAGTGTGGGAGGAGGGGAGAGGAGCAGCATGTCAGTTTTGGGAGATACAACAGTCACAGCTGTGTTTCCAGCACTTGTTGTCTGTAACTGGGTATTCTTAAGGTGAAGTACACTGCTGCTTTATTGTTGTGGAAAGCCAGTGGAAAATAGATAAAGTAGCAGGCAGGACAAGGCCACTCTTGGGTGATCTGAAGTGTTTCAGTAAGACAGAGCTTGTTTGTCAAATGCAAATTTTTTTTACTAAGATTTCCAAGCAGTCTGTCAGGGAAACCTTCCTAAAGTACACTGCATGAACCATTGAGTCCCAAAAGGTGTGGTTTAGAAGCACAGACTACACTAGAGTGGGTGGGTTACTTAATGCAAAGAGCATTCAGGCAGGTCTTGTTTGCTTTGAAATCCACAGCACTTGCTAGTTACAGTGCTGCTTTTCTGGGCACAGCCTGTTGTAGTTGGTATGTATTGAATTTCACAGAGATGAGAGTTTAGAGATTTAAGGATGAATATTCTGATGTGCAGGGATATTGAAAGTCTCTTCACACTTTCAATGTCAGCATGTGGAACAATTAAGTGAATTAAAACTGGGTCTAAGTGTGGGCTTCTAGTTCCTTTTCAGGTTTTGGATACCCTCTCTTTTGTGTCCGTCCCTGCTTCATTCCAGACCCTGAGAAAAAGACTCAGTCCCTACTGTTAAGAATGTTTTCATTTAACTTCAGGCCTTGATTTCTAGCCACTGTTTTGTTTTATGCTTATGATGAGGTAGAGGCTAAGAACTAGATGTGTTGAAATTACATGTGCTCCTGTGTCTGCTGAAGGAACTCTGTGTATAGCCTCATGTTAACATTGAGTGGTTTGAGCAGATGAGGTTGTTCTGCTGTCACAAGGAGCTAGCCTGCCATTCCCTTGCATGGTGGTGAGGTTCGTGTGCCTGCATGGGTTAGCTGAATCCTACTTTGGGAGCCTAATGCTTTAGTCAGATTTGCTTGAAGGCTTGGGAAGGGGCAGAACTCCCCTTCGGCAGCAACAGGGTCTGGTCAGCTTTGCTGCATGTGGTGAGGGACCACCTTTGGGGCTGTGTTTGAGTACCCAGTTAAGTCAGTCTGAAGAGTCCTTCCTCCCTTACTTCTATACCCTGGCTTAGGCTGGAAGGGACCTCAGAGATCATCTACTCCAACCTCCCCGCCATGGACAGGGACACCTCTTAACTAGACCAGGTCACTCAAGGCCTCATCCAACCTGGCCTTGAACTCCTCCAGGGAGGGGGCATCCCCAGCCCCTCTGGGCAATCTATTCCAGAGTCTCACCACCCTCGTACTGAAGAACTTTTTCCTAAGATCCAGTCTGAACCTATTTTCCCTCAGCTTAAAACCATTTCCCCTCATCCTACCACTGGCCACTCTCTTGTGGAGAGTCCCTCTGCAGCCGTTGCCTTCTGAACATTAAGAGGCCGTTAGAGCTGCTCAATACCCTGTAATAATCCATTTTCTCTCTGATGATCCATGTTGAAAACAAGGAGGCAGGAACTGCACATATTCCAAGCAACACGCATTTTCTTCAGAGTAAAGGAAACAGAATTAATTTATTTTATTTTGGAACAATATCTTAAGGTATTTACCAAGTCAAATGCTTCTGCTTCTTTTCAGCAAAGCTAATCACATACAGAATATCAAACTCTCTCTGAATCCCCAGTTCCTTCATATGCAGTGGCTAAAGCATCTTGCAAAATATAAATATAAATAGGCCTGGTAGCAAGTTTCCCTGACAACCTACTTAAGGAATAAAAATTATATTCTCTTATCATAATGCAGCATCAGAGATCTCCACATGATAAAAAGACTGCAAGGGCAGAGAGAATTAGCACTGAGAATACAAGATGTGCACTGTAAGAGTTGCTTTGAAGATATAATAAATAGGGACAAAAGATTGGAGAATGAACAGGGAGCAAGCACATGATTACAACTTTTGCAGCCTTTATTTCCATACATTTATGTCACAAAGCACACATTGGATCTGAGCTGGTGTTGTGCTCTAGTTTATACATAAATAAACACTAAGTTTAAGCAACTGTCTGAGTAAACACTAAAATATAGATAATATGCACCACTTATCTAAATACAGATTTATTTCTTCAGGGATACTCTTTCCAGAGCAGCTATGCTGTGATTCAGCCTGAGGACATTAATTTATCAGCAAATGTTTTTCTTAAAAACTGGACACCTCTGCCTGTGATTTATCGAAGTTAAAATACTAATAATCTACTGGTCCTAGAGGCACTCTCACTGCAGATAACCGAAACATTTTTTCTTCTGCATTCCAGACTGAGATACATGTCAGTACTTTGGTGGGAGGAATTTACTGTGCAGTTCCTCTCATCCAGTTGATTGTAATAAATCAGGAAATGTTCCCATCAGCTTCTCTTCGCGGCTGTCAGATTGCAGCATAACGGTGCAATTCGCACTTTTAAAATGTATAAAAATTATTCTGTGTTTGCTGATTGCTTTTTTGTTTTTAAACGGCCCCATAATACTTCTTTAATTATCATGACAAAGAGGTATGTCATCTCCGTTTCAGGGCCTTTCCCCAACAGGCAGCAAACCCCTCTTTGGTCACTAGAGGGCAAGTCACAGACTCGCATGAGGAACTGAGCCAGGACCCTCCATTAGCACCATCCAAGCAGGGCCAAGGTTTTATTCTGGCACCTTGGGAAGATGAGGGTACCCAGCCCAACCGGCTACCTTCCTCTGAACGCAACGAATTCTCCCAGTGCCACCAACAAGGGAAATTCCCCAGCCATTTTATTTACTTACAAAAGCACTGTGACAAACCAGCAGCATGAGGTGAGAAGAGGGTCTCAGTCTTGATTTCCAAGTGCCAATTAGCACAAATTCTCATGTAAATTGCCTTTGATAATTTTCATTCATTTTCATTCAACTCATTTTCAGCCCTGCATTAAGTCAAAAAGCTCTGTGTGCTTGTATGCATGTATACATTTATATCATACAGATATATATCCCATTATCAATACACCCCTGAGCCCTCCAGTTCCAACTTTAAATATAGTTTTGATGAAGATAATGCTTTAACTACCCCCATGATCTTTTCTTCTACTTTGAGACAGTTTTGATTAAAAGACTCGACATCCATTTCTTGCTTTCTAGTCTGGATACGTGGAGTACCAATTAAGCCAACAGATGCAATGAATATGTATTATTCAAAATCTCCACCAGTTGTATCTACAGGTCATCCTTGATGAGTTTGTGCTCTGAATATCCTTCCTTTTTTTTTTTTTAAATAAATAAATAAGATTTTTCTAATTGCTTTTCAGAAACATGTAGATGAAAATGACTTGATACTTTGATATTTACTGAGCTTTTAACATCCAGCTGTAGCTTCAAATCTCTAAATATTTGACATTCAAAGTCACAATTAAAAGCCTAACATTTTGACTGCAAGAAGACCTCAGTGCATACATTTACATTCATTACTTTCAAAGTTTTTGCTCCACTAACACAACTAACTGATTAGCCCTCAAGATCCCGTTGTCAAGACAGCAACAAGGGAATGAAATGAAAAGGGGGAAGGAGCAGCAGCACAGAGACCTGGAATAGTTGAACTCTTACCCTTCCATTAAAAAGTTAATGCTACATATTGCCTGGGGCATGGCCTTTTGTCTTTCTGTTCCCACCTGTAAGACAAGCCTAATTTGGATAAATTTCCAAGTCACTTAAATAGATGTAGGCTCCTGAATCCCTGAACCTTGACTGATCCATGAGCAAGAGCTCCCCTCTGAAAGATCTTCCCAGAAGGCTTAAAGTCATTGGCTGGCAGGTGTTAAACACAACTGAAACATGGTCACACTCACATCTCAAAGTCATTACTGAGATAACATTTCTGAGTAACTGCTTCTACTCAGTGATATATACAGCAGACCATAATACTGTCAGACTCATCAAGGCATGATCTATATTTTGGTGCTGAAAAATCTTATCAACTCTCACAAAGGACTAGGGAAATCCATTGTAAAAGAAGCCATTTTTTTGCAAAAGTAGTGAGAAAAAAAAATAGTTACAACATGGGAATGGCTAAACTATTCTTTTGCAGTTTACTTTTAAAAAGCAAATCCTAGCCACATGAAAGTCTCACTGAAGTCTCCAAAATAACCAAGGAAGGGGATAAAAAACATCAGCTGCATCAGGGGGACTCACTGTTTTCCACTGTATCATAAAAGAGAGCTCAGCAGGCCTTTCTGAAAGGTGCATTTTCCTATCAGACACCTCTCCACAAGATTTACATGTTACCTGTCCTGGCTGTTAGAGCCAGAAGGGATAACATCATCAGACTGGCACTTGTGTGAGCCTGTGGTCAGCACTGACCTTCCAAGTAGAGATCTTTATGTCTGTACTTTCTATGACTTTTTTGACATTCCTGTATCGTGACCTACAACACGCTGCCCTTAACCAGCCCAACTATAGCTCACAAGCTGAGGAATGAGGCCCAAAAAGGCTGCAAAGCAGTTAATTACATAATAATCTCTTGGTTTTATGATACAGTTGGTCCAAATTCTACCACAAAACACAAATCTTTAGGGTAAGAAAAAACATTTAATTAGGTCTAAAATACAGCAACAATAAACTGTCTAACAAGGTTCCTCCTCTACCCACGGTAATTGTGCTTTCCACTCACCTTGTCACAAAACACCTTGATCTGGCAGTAGGCTCGGTGGATGGGCTTATTGCTGCGGTTGTTGTAGCTGTATGTATCAATCTGAATCATCAAAGGAAGCCCTTTTACTCCTTTTTGTGAGGAGAAGTCTGTGCTCAAGCAATTCACTGTGATGAAAATCTGTGTGCCAGAGAGACTACTTTTAAAAAGTGGTGCAAACAATTATTAAAATTCCAGAAACACATGAGAACAAATGGGAAATAAAAGCAGATACCACACACCCACACCCCCACCCCTCAAAAAAAAAACCAAAACGCCCTTTAATTCGGCTATGATCCGCACTATGATAAATCACACATTTATTCTCCACTTCTGTCCTAAGTCCAGCAAAGATGCTCCTGCACTGGGAAGAAGGAAACATTTTGAGAGGCATATATTGATGCTTCAGTTTGGATCAGGAGCTCACACTTGCAGTGAATCATTTGATTGTCCCAATGTCCCAACTTACTGTACTTTGGTTCACACCAGAGAGCTCAGTGTGCATCAGCTGGATTCTTTTTGGAAGAGTCAGCCCATAGGATGTGTCCTAGGAGAACACCTGACATGCTCCAGCTGTTAACGGTTGGTCAGTCTGTAGGAACTGACTAAAGATAATCTGAGATAAAACCTCCCCAAGATGGTGGGATGTCAGGTGGATGTCAGATCTTTAGAGCTGACTTGTTTCACTCTACAAACGTGCTGTGTATGTTTGCACTATTTGATAATACAGACAGCAAGATCATCTTGCTCCATTCTTCAGCTGTCTTTCGGTCTGGCTTTTCTTCTGACAGCTCACAATTTAGATGCAGTGTGGTCAAAGATAAGTTCTACCCTATTTTGAACTTCATAACTTTTCTTTACACTCTCATCAGCTATACCCCTTCCTCCATCCTGTCAACAGACACTCCTGATCTTCACTTTAAGGGTCCTTCACTACCTTTCTTCAATTTCAAAAATTTCACTGCATTTCAATCTGGGAAAGAGTTTCTCAAACATTTATAAAACTGCATCCTACCCCTTCTCAGACCATGTAGCACCCACAAACTTGACACTGCCCTTAGTTCCTAACAAGCCCTGCCTGCCTGCGCTTCAGAAACCTATCTTGTGCTTTCTTTCTACATCCGCTTATGTCATTTGATGGGCATTTGTCACCTCCTGCCCTCTCACCCCCTTTGGTACCATGGGACAAAGTGTGTCTCATCTGCCATGTGTTTGTACAGGACCTGGGAAAAGGGTGTCCCCCCACCAAGTCTCCCATGGACTATTCTGATGCAAAGCAAGCGTTGTGAACTGAAATACCACTGCTATCTTTCAGTCAGGACAGTGTGCATGACACCTGAGAGAGGAGACTGGATTAAAAATCCAGTTATCTTCCCAGTGAGGAATATATGCATTACATAGCAATTTGGGCCAATTATGTATTCACTTGATTCTACTTTTCACTTTTCTTCTGTTTAAAAAACAATCCCCCCCAAAACAAAACAACAAAACCACACAACCAAAAAAAAACCCAGAAGAAACAAACAAATCCCTAAACTGTGAACTAAGGTAAAGGGCAGAGTAAAAAGCCACCAGTACGTATTTCCTGACTCAGGAGGATGTGAAACCTGCTCCAGCAGAATGAGGCACACTCGGGAGAAGAAAGAGATGTGCAAGGTCTCTCAAAGGTGATGCACACCTCAGCAAGCAGAGGGGAAGCCAACAGGCCCCTGGGGTCTGCGAGGATTCCATAAGGGAGAGCATGAAGGAACCCCTCCCCAGTGCACAGAGGGAAAACAACCCCAGTTGAGTGACCCAACTGCAACATCCCTCCTAAGAGCAAGGCAGCTGAGAATACAGAAGGGCTCCCGTAGGGCTGGTGGGGGGATACTTTACCCTAATGGCAGAAGGTAACATTACAGTCGGGTTTTTTACTGTGGAGCCAGAGCAGTTTGTTTGCCTGACTGAGCTAATGGCCCCTCCGCATTTATGCTGCTGATGGTATCACAGAGTTGCATTTACAAATGAAATAGTTGAACTTTAACTGCGGGGAGAGGAGGGAGGCAGGGAAGGGCCCTAGGTGAAACTCTGATTCTCAAGCTGATAGTGTTATTTCTGTTTCAAATTACAACTCATCTCCTCCAGCTCCAAAGGTAAGCGTGGCTAGGGGTGCATATGCCTTTGAAACATAGCGGCCGGAATTTTCATTTGCCTCCAGACTCCTTTACAGTGTCAGGGCAATGCTTTAAAGTGTGTGTGAAGACGGCGGTGGAATGAGGTCTGGCATGAACCAGAATCTGGTCCTGCTATATTTTAGCCCATACAACTGCATAGGGATTTTCCAAACTGTACATTAAAAAGTGAGAGTGGACGTGTGGGCTTTGCATCTACCCAGCAGCTTGTGCATCTACCCCATTTGCTGCACACTCAGTTGAGAAAAGAAACAAAAAACAACCAAACAAAACAGATCTTGTCCCATCTTAATCAACTACCTACACTGTGTCATCTCTTTCACTGCCTCCAGAAACACAGAGCAGAGAAGGAGTGGCTGGGGAAGGCAGACTTCATCATTTCAAGAGTACAGCAGTAACAGATTATTCAGCACGAGTAACAGGTTGATGCTCTAAGATACAATACCCTTGTTCTGACACTGCAATACATCAGCATCTCTCCGAGGAGCAGTGACTGTACACTCATGTGCAGGAAGTGTACTATACTTTGTCAAATCATTTGCACCTTGCAGATAGACAGATGGATTCAAATTAGCACAGATCATTTATTTTGGGGGAAATGTTCTGTCTCTGTCACACAATCTTCTATTAGCTTTCCTCCAAAGCACGACGCTGCCTTTGGAAATCATGGGGGGTGTGCAGAGAAAAGAGGAAGGCAGCAAAAGTTCCGTTACTTGAATTTATATTAATAGGGTTTTTTCCCTGCTCTGATCAGAGATCTCTGCTTCCCCAAAGCAATGTCTGAGCAAAGCCACCTGCTCTGAGTACCAATGACTTCACCTGCCTGTCCAAGCACAGCCTACACTGCCCTTTACAACCCTCATCCTCCCCTCCTCTGCAGCTCCTGCCCACACAACGCAGCTACTCCGACTCTCAGTAAGACAAGGTGCAAAACAAGCCCATGGGCAGCCTCAAACAGATGAAGTCCCACACTACTTCTCTTGGAAGACACCCAGGTTTAAGATCCTCCTTACTCTGGTTTCTTGCATAGTAGACATATCACTCGAAAATGTAGAGTTAAGTAGAAATGACACTAGCAGAAGTAGAAATCTCTTTTTTTTCCCATTTTTTTTCCCATTTTAATGGATGTGACTAAGGCTGTACCTAAATTAATTTACAAACTTTTTTTTTTCCTGTGCAAACTGGATTTGAGTAATGTTTTGCTATCAGAAAGACAGCTGAGTTGTTGTTACAGTGATGTCTTTTTTAATTTTTTAATGTCAGCATTCTTAGATTAGAGCAATTAACGACAGAGTTCCACCCATCTAGTCTCCAGCTCAGGCATGCCACTGGCAATGAAAAACTCATTTGGAGAAACATCTGATGCCTGAGAAGGTTTCACAAGTGGCCTAAGATAACGACGACAATTCTGTTTGTTACAAAGCATGTCTAAAAAAAGCACTTTCTCTTTCGGGGAAGGTGCTCCTCCACAGCATAGCTGTTATTATGTGAATTGCTGACTGTTTGTTAAATACTGCAGCATAATTAGTGATGTACAAGCCTTAAGAGGCAGCAAGGCTCAGAAAGGCATTTCCCCTTTTATCGTTTAATCCAGCTAGCATGATTCCCACTGTGGTCTCTCGGTTTATACACTTTAAAGGTCTACAGTTACGAAACTTCTAATGTAAGCCTTTCATTACTAGTTACATTTCTGGCTCACATCATCTCAGAAAGAGCCAAGGGCAGAAGGAAGGGAAGAGGCTGTTACAGCACAAAATCAGAAACACAAAGCGATTTCTCTGACGAATACTGGCAGTACAGAGCCTATACCCAGGTGATGGGTCTTTACAAAATCCTGCTTTAAAGGGGTTCAGCACTCCAGACTGTAACAACAAAGAGTTAAATAACTTACTTGTCTGTTAAATAACTAACATCAATCCCATCATTCCTCATATACACAAAAAGTGTGCTTTTATAGTTTCTCCTGCCGGCCGTTTACCTTATAAATCCCATACAAAGGTAAGGCCTTTGTCTTATTTCAATACAAATGTCTCCAGCAAATGTTTACATTACTCTTTTGAAGCTTCCTTAACCCACACCACACCCCGGCAACTACATAAAAATGCCATTTGCCTTGAATCTCAGATGCATACTTAGCAAACCATTTTGTATACACTGAAATTTCAACATTATTTGCTACCAGAGCTTAACTCTTCTTTAATATATACATGTGTGTATGCACGCCTGGCATGCATATATATATACCTGCACACTTGCACACACAGATGTGGTTTATTAAAGTGGTTGCCAAGTCTAATCCTACATAATTTCTGGTAGTACCTCTCCCAAAAGTATGTTTTCCTCCAACTTTTACATTTTAAGAGTAGAGAAAATTTCCTTCCTAATTAATGAAATTTGACATAACTGAGGATGGTAACTAATAATTAAGAACAAAATAATTCTTATACTAGTCAAAACCTGTCCTAAGTATCACCAGCAATGCTAAAGAAATATGGATTGTCACAATACAAACCACTGTTAGAGACTGTGCTGCTCTATGAACTTGATTTTACCATTGTGCCCACTGGAATCACAGCTCACTTTGGCCCACAATACCTAAGAACCTAATCCTGCAAATCACTTACTTATTGAAAACAGCTTATTACGGTATGGGCTATGCCAAAACTCATTAAATAACTGGAAAGGTTCCCAGAGGCTTCGGTATGCTTTGGATTAAAGATCTCAATTTTCAGTTAAATATAGCAGGACAGTGATTGCACGCAAGCATACACAACAACTGCACAGCACACAACTACTGTACACTCCAAAAAGCATGTGCCAGCACCTGCCTGAATAACATTTCACCAACATGTCTGGTTACTGCATGTCCATGCTTAGCAGAAATCAGTAATTTATTGATATCACTGAAAAGTATTATCTGTCTGCTTTAAGGTGACATTTCTCTTTAGTAACTGTTTGCTGGAGTCACACCGCTGAATTTAAGATTTAAAAGTACTTTCCTCAGAAGTATACAATTCATGGATTTTTGCAGGAGTAGCATCATCCTAACCATTTTAAATTAGCAAAGTATTAATTGGAGAGAAGACATATCTCAAAGAGTTGGTATGGTTTACGACCAAGATATTCTCCTTTAACTAGGAGAGTTCTAGTTCTTAATTATCTTTTTTGCAAACTAACTTCTGTCAGCAGTTAAGACCACAAGCAGGCAGATCTATGTCTATCAAAAACGAAGCCAAGCTCTCTGTTCAAAAGCCTTCACTGAAACTTTCTCGACCAGCCAGATGCAGCAGTCAAATCTTCTACAGGGCAACAGCAATGCAACTAACTACCTTCTAGCATGTCATAAAAAGACCTTTAACAGATGGTTAAAAAGTCAGCCAGTTCTTGTTAACTGTTGTTTGTTTTCTCGCCTTCTTTTAAAGAACTCCTTTAAACATACCAAACATAGCATTCAGGTTCAACCAAAGGGAGTCAACTGATCTCCCATAAATGTTGCACATTTATACACAGAAATATGGGAGTGAAATGAAAATGGACCGTACAAAAAATGTTCTTCACTTCCTACCTCTGCTTCCTTACTGTACAGTACTTTGGTGGCAAGGAAGCATAAAGAAGAGTTTGACATGGATGTAGACACTTCCCCTCATTTCCCTGCATCCTGCGCTGAACGACAAGCCCCACTGTCACCTCTAGACAATAGCCCCAAAAGAAATGGATGCTGTTCAATAAAAAGCTAAGGATGTGCCAGGCCAAACTCTGCTCTGCCAGAAGGCAAGGCAACAGCTGTTGCCAACCAGATACAACAAAGGAAACCCCAGTCGAGTGGTGTTTCTGCCTCTAGTGCTGTTGCCTTAGTCCACAGAAAGCAGTGGTGAGATTATTCCACAGCTCAACACATGCGGTACAAGATTCCCTCTTCCACAGGCTTGTTCTGTCAAGCGGCAGTCAGAAGATGAGGGACCCATGAAAGATCATGGGGAGCTGGAGCCAACACTCCAGTTGCCTTCACATGACTGATGTGATAAAGAGAGGCCTCTGCCTGTACTCTCTGAATGTCCATTTCTTGCACACGAGATCCAACTGAGATGCTGCCTTTCCAATCCTTAGCAGGCTCATAGTTAGCAGGCAGATCTGGCTGTTGCACCCACACTGTTACACCCTCATCCTGAAGGGCTTCCAGGAGGAGGGTACCGCTCTGCTTGTGTGGGAGAACTCTGCCTTTAAATCAGCTGCCCTCCAGGTGAAGTGAGAGAGTGAGAAATCTGATGCTCCAGCTAAGTCTTCCTAGATGCAGGATTTAGTCTCCCAGGAGAGACAGGCCTATTTGGTTAGGTGATTTCTGGTTAGGTGATTTCTGCTTCTTTTGTTTGATTTTTCAATATCACTCCCCTCTGCGCTTCCAAAGACCGGTCTCTTTTCTTTATTTCTTCCTGGGCCGGTGCAGTGCTTCATCACATTCACATCTCTGAGGCCCTGGAAAGAACTGCTCTGTGCTGCTTTTGTCTGACTCAGAAGAGAAAGGTCTTTGTGCCTGTGAGGTTAAGTTTTAATCTTGAAATTGTGGTGAAAAGGGAAAACAACACTGAGCAGAAACAATGGAGCCAGTTGAAAGATCATCGTTCAAAAAGCTTAAGAGTCGAGTCTGTAATTAGGCCTTGAAATTCATCTCTTTTGGATGAGGTAATTGCTGGAGAAAAAACAGCCTTCGGTGACGTGCCTCAGAGTCCGCAGCTTTCAAACACCACAGGGGCATCCTATAGGAATCCCCAGCCCCAGTGCAACTGGTTATCATTATCAGACTCTCCAACAGGAGCAAGTGTGTGGGTACAGGTACACGTGTGTGGGGAGGAAACACTTCAGTGCAGGGAGGTAAG
Organism: Chloroceryle amazona; assembly: GCA_027560015.1. Classification (NCBI taxonomy): domain Eukaryota; kingdom Metazoa; phylum Chordata; class Aves; order Coraciiformes; family Cerylidae; genus Chloroceryle; species Chloroceryle amazona. The sequence goes on along the minus strand of JANHFX010011629.1, from coordinate 34,406 downwards.
TCTCCACATACAACCTAATTTATGCTTGACAGTCCAATCCCAAAGCACATTCTGCATCCTCTTACTTTTATCAATATTATCATATTTGCAATTCAAGCTCCTAAAAGATCAAACATTTGATAACTACTCTCCAAAATAAAACTGCGTGCGCCAATTTGCATTTTAATGACTACTTCCTACAGAAATGCGAGTGGCTTTCTTAATTTCACTCCTGACACTTTTTTAACCCGTCAACACCAAGAGATTGATTGTTTTAAAATCTTACTGTTACATTACCAATGGTCATTGCAAGAGTTGTGTTCTTAATGTTCTGGCACCCAAGGCAAGAGCCACGTGAATGGTGCGAGATTGCAACAGAACGGTCACGGAGAACACCTGATACTAGTGGATGTGACTTTCTTGCTCCTAGATCCACACAGTGTCTTGCTAAATCTGTCTTGTAGCTCTAAATCCCAGTGTGTTAAAGAACTGTCAGCCCTGGCAATGGAGATGGTGGCTGCCCGTGGGACAAGACTGCCCATGCTCTAGCTCTAAGAGCACTGTAAAGGTCCTTGGGGAAGTCCGTTGTGTTGGAGATCCTGAAACTGTATTTGCTGTATTTGCTTGCATAGTGTTCACATGCACACAACGGTCATCTGTTGTGGCTACAGAGGACAACATACCTCTGCATTTTGAAACGGAATCACATAATAGGGGAATATCTGGGGCAGTGAGAAAGCAATCATTATATGAGTAAATATAGCACCATTAGCAACTGGGCCAAGTACAACTCTGTTTACCAAGGCCAGCTTTTGAAAGAGGCAGGCAGTTTTCAGAACTATTGTCTTTTATTGTTTTAAAATGTACGTCAGAGGTGAAAATCCCTGTTGCTACAAACCTCAGCACCTTCAGTCAGCAAAGTCAGGGCAGGGAGTGTTAATGCTACCACTCTGTGCAGTCTCTCACAGGACTCACTCACTCGACACAATCTCTCCAACACTCTCTCAGAAATGTGGTAGGGAATCATGCATGAAGATGTGTCTGTATTTGAAAGTCTCTTAGCATTACTTGAACACTGGGCAATTTGTATTCAAAATGAAAACAGTATCAGGAGTTTGCTAAGCTCAACAATGTTTGCTGATCATTATTTTCTACATCCCCGAGAGTCCTGCATTACCCCCACTCATTGTACACAGGCTATTTCCCTTGTTTGCTTTCCGGGGGCCAATTTCTCCTTGTAATTGCCGGCAGCTTTTCATTTGTCCTGCAGTAGTCCATACAACTGAACAATTCTGCCACCCTTTGGATAACCTTAAGAAACTTGTTAAGGTGCTCTGCTGTACTGGTTTATAGGTCCAATTGTAGTAGGCAGATTCCCAAATGCAAAAGCATGTCAGAAAAAAAGGAAAAGGGAAAAAAAAAAGGGAAAAGGGAAAGGAAAGAGGTAAAAGGGAAGAGGAAAAAGGGAAGAGGGAGCACCTTTGAGGAAGTCCTCAAAAATAGTCCTTCAAAATACATTCATTCTCAATTGCAAGGACAGTCTTTGTAACGTTACAAAAATAATGGCACCAGCACAAGGAAGGCATAGTCTAGCTTACAGAACATTGATTACTGGAGATGTTAATAGTGTAGAAAGGAAGTTGATAATTTAAAGAAAGAAAACATTCACCTTGTGTCCTACACTGACTTTGCAAGTAACTTTTACAGTTTCTCAGGCTGGGCATATTTTAAATGGAAAATCACTGAGAGGCCACAGAAGAAAGTACACTGTGGGAGCCCTGCAGGCTTTCCTCAGAAGTCCACCTCTATTTGTTGGTGATACAGCTGTGACTGCACCACCATCTCGACAGCTGTTCTATACCAGCTTGCCTCTTAGGGATGGCCAGAATCCCTGGGGTCAGTGAAAGACCACAGTCTGCCTGGCTTTGCTGAGACTGAGCTCACTCACCCCCACTTACCCTTCTTATTATTTGTTAAAAAGGAGAGAAGTGGAGCAATGACTAAGGACGGATGGTGCTTATAAAGGGATATCACCTGCATGGTTTTTCCTCACCTTTGCCTCCTCATTGACATCCCAAGTAAAGGACACAGCATTGAATGCGATTTCTTCGATATTCCCAATGGTATTAAAACTCTCCTTGTAATCAGCTGTAAGAAATAACAAAGAAAGAAAAGACTCATTAAAAGGGTTTGAACTTTCTCTTCTACAATTCCTAGTACACGTTTGCTGTTTCAGCTAGGTTGCCTCATGCATCCAAACCACCTCTCGTATTATGTTGAACTATTAATAACCTTAATTGCAAAGACCTAATATAGTGCAGCTTGAGTTTGATGCATAACACAACACTAGTTAATGTTCTTGCAAAGTGTAGCTTGCTCTCAAAAAGGAATCAGTGTGGCTGTAGTGGGGATAAGTGGATGCATTCAGCAGCTTGGACAAGAAGTGGCCAGAACTGGAAAATTAACAGAAAGCTATTGACACATTTAAAGGGACTGTTCAAACCTTGAGGTAAACAAATGGCAGTATGGTAAATCCTAAATGAGCTTTCTAAAGGCTAAGAGCTATCATGGGAGGAAATAATCAGTAGTGTCCATTTCCCAGCCATTTCAGCTTTCCCAGGAATTACTTCATGGAATGCTGGATCTCTATTTAAAAATAAAACACACACAAAACCAAAACCAAAACACAAACAAACAAAACAAAACAACAACAAAGAACCAAACCCACTTTTCTCCAAAGTGTGTATGATACTAGAATAGTTTAACACACTTTTTTCTTTTGATGACAGATTAAGAGAAAGACCGGGTTTGTAAGGAGGTAATATCTGCTTGATTAAAGGAACTTCCAGACAGTTCACGCAAATTCATCAACTCTCTCTGGGACATATACATTTCCTTAGAATCCCTCAAGGGCTGTAACTGGACCAGGTGTTAGAGGGCTAAGTTTACGTCATGCAGCAATCTTGATCATTTAACATTTGCCCAGATCTCTGCTTCAGAAGCACACTGATTCTTAGCTTCGTAATCGGTTATAGAAAGAGGATGGTTTTGTATTCTATAAATGAGATGCACAAGTGGTTTCAATATTAATTTCCTTTGCCCTTCTAAAAATAAGCTGTTGGTCTCTAAAAAATAATTTATAGGTAAGAACCGTTTTAAAACCATTTATAACAAAGTCATTGCTGCAAGGAAAATCATTTGAGAACTGCAATCAGGATACTTTTCTCTCATCTGAAATGCAGGGATGCTGTCATTTCACTAGGCAAGTGAAACTGTGTGCCTGGGGTATATGAATGATTCTGGATACAGTAAAAATTCACCATTCTGACCAGAAGAACAGCACAAGATACTTGGTGATGCAGCAAGTGAACAGTGTTTGAGAGGGCAGGCAGGCTTTTCATTCCCATCATCAACTCAGATCTCCTTTCTAGAGTGAAGTCATTGGCTTCACTATCTAAATTCAGTGTGGGAATGTAAATGAGAGGAATTAGAAGACACATAAGTAGTTTAATATGCATGTGCACACATCCACCCACCCCTTAAATTTATGATTCACCAGAAAGTGCCTCGTGCAACTGCCTGCTGCATATGGGCGTGCTGTGTAGGTGCACTTTGGAAAGACATGAACAAGATGCCTTGTAAAGACACGTTTTCTTCTAAAAGGCTGTCAGAACCTCACATCCCACCAACTCTTCCCTTCCCCCACCACATGCCTCTGCTTCCTTAATTGCCATACACGGATCTCACAGAGTGTCTGTGCTACATGCTGTTTAAAAGCAGAAGTGCATCCTATTCCCCTCAATTTACAGATAATGAAAGAAGAATCCTCAGTTGATTAAGGAAGCATTTGCAGCCAAGGATCTCTGGAAGCTGGCAGTGTGACTATGATTTTTCCTCTTCTGCTGCTGTGAGCTAACAGAAAGAAAATTTGTGTTCTTCGATATGCAAGAAAATGACTTTACAGGAATTATGTCCTCGTTTTGCTAAACAGCATATTAAACAAGGGCAAATTTCAACATTAAACAGTAATAAATCTGCAGCATTACATACCATGGTAGCAGTTCTTGTTGTGTTGTGCACATAGATAACACAAACTGTTCTGAAAAAAAATATGGGCAACATTCTGGAGCACAAATAACCCCAACCTAAAGCTTCTACATCCACTCTTTATGTCCATGTTTGAACCTGTTCCAGGATTTGTCAAGTTATGCTACTGATTCTAAATAATCAATATTTGCTGCAATCTAGTACTGTATTCTTTATTTGAAATGATTTTTAAAGAAAAAGCTAGTAATCCAATGTCACAGCACTACAGAAAAGTCAACTATTTTTTTCCTCACTCCTGCTAAAACCAGTGAAAGTGTGTCTCCTTCAGGAAAAAAAACATCAAAGCAGTGAAACCTGCACATGAAAACAAGTCACTCTGTCTCCTCTATCTCCAGAATATAACTGCAGGTCAGAAGGCAGACAGACAGACCTGTGTCACCAGGGAAAGAGCACAAGCAGAGTCATCATCCTCATCTGAAGGGTGAGTAGCTGGACCCCAGAACTAGGATATTCCAAATTCATTTGACTCTCTGTCTGCTAAGGACCAAGTCATGCTCTAGATTAGAAATGCATTCATAAAAAATTTAAAGGGATTCAGTGAAGTTAAACATACTACAAACATTCAAGTTAAAATAACGATTTTAAACATGTATGAATCAGGCTACACAGATTTATGGCTATTCATAGATCATTTTAAAGGTGCCTAATACATGAGTCACCCTTTATACACTGTTGGTAGTTGGAGTGAGATCCAAAATATAGGAGAAGTGGGGTTACCAGCAGACTGCCATCTGAAGATGGGAAAAATCTGATACACGTCTGTCCTTAGCCAACTTCTCTCACTCTTTGGTTAAATGGTTCTCTGTGGTGTATCCTGGCATCTGCTCACCTCCCTCACAGACACCTAATTCTGTTAACTGCACAGGGCCTGGACACTAACTCAGTATTCCTTTACTGGAGCCCTTCAAGGATCTGAATTTCTTATGTAAAGGGAAATATTCAAAAGCCACACAACCATTTAGCTTGGAAGGGACTTATGTTGGTCAACTCCTACCCTATTCCCACTCAAAGAAAGGCCTGCTTCAAAGATGGATGAAGTTGCTCCGTTAGATCATCTGATGCTAAACTAAAACTGGAAGACTTTGCTACATGTAGCTTGATGCTTGCATGGGAAATGTTGTCAGGAGCCATTCTGCCCTAGTAAACCCAATATCCACAATGTACATCCCAAGAAATCAGAATGTACTTCAGAAGCACTGTACTCAGTATGAGCTCAGGCCACATTTCGTTTGTTCTCAAGAAAACCCTACTGAGCACATCTAGGTCTTTCTTGGGAAAATGCCGAGGTGAAGTGTGCTCTCCCAGCCCTCACCCCTGCCAGGGAGAGCTGCAGCAGTGAGCCTGACTACACCGGGCTGCACTCCTGTTTGCAGTCCAAACAAAGAATATGTGCCAGATTGCCTCAAAAGTCAGCACAGCCCTATTTCATCTCCAGCTAATGGAAACATAAAAGGCATTCGCTTTAAGGGAGATAAACACACGGCCCATGCACGGCATTTGTTTCGCAGAGCGCTACCTTACAGAACACGCATCACAAGCTGACTTGTTTGGGTAAGGGGACTGAAATGTGCTGGTACACAAGTGTGGTGGAGTCAGAGGGTGTTGGTGCTACAGTGGAACGAGCTCCACAGCACATACCTTCAAAGCTGTGAGCGTTAGCACTGCAAGCTTGTAGAGACTAGCACACAAAAAGCAGACAGCCTTCAGAAATAGCTGTGACGTGGCATACTTGCTCTTTTAACGTGTCATGATAGGAGTCGTTTGGTCTGGGGTGGAGGTTTTACTGCCTTAACTATCACAAAGAACAACAACCAAAAAAAAAAGCTGGGGAAACTGTTCAGCCAGAACTATGATGATAAGACAAGAGGTGGGGAGGAGATTCAGGAAGAGTTGCTTTGACCAAATACACTTGACTTTAAATAATGCCAGCCTCAGTTGAAGCTGCAGCATTTGAAAGTCTAAAGGCACTGCATGAGACCACTTAGGGACTCATTCCCTGATCAATCACCCCTTGCAGTGCTCTCTATAAATAACCTGCTTTTCACCCCGCCTCCCATTCCTGCCATTCAATGGTTTGGTTCCCTCAGGCAGTCAAGACAAGATAGACTTCTTTGACTGGAATCCACTGCAGATGGCTGAGTGTGTAAACTACACGTGGGAGGGGAGAAGCGCTTGATGTCTAGACACTCCCACAGATCTCAACTTCAGGCTCCTTGGCAGCAGGTACGTGTTCTTCCTCTGCTAACATCTCCCAAGCATGTGGATAGGGCAGTTGTGGCTGAAATGGGCTTGTAAATACCTTAGATGGGATGAACGGTAAACAGGTCTCTCTGGATAGCACAGCAGAGCTCACTTCTCCCTCACTTCTCTCTGACACCAACAAGACTCAAAACCAGGAGGTGTAGTTGTCCCATGCACTCCTTTGCAGTCACTGTAATGATGGCACCTGCACTCTCAGGCCACAATGGCACATCAGAGTAGCGAACACAACTGTTGTGTGGGCTGCTACTGTTATTGGATGGATCAAAGAGTGGTTCAGCCTTTGAAAAACTGAAGGAAACAAACACTCTGCCACTCCTGAGGAGGTGCAGACCTCGTCTTCCCAGCAGCAGAAGGTGGAACACTATTAAATATACACGTAAGGGGAAGCTCTTTTTTGTGACTGAGGACCACTGCTTCTGCATGGTGTCCACTCTGCTTCATAAACCCCATGGCCCAATCCTAGCAGGGACAAGCCATTGCTAAAAGCTGTGGTACAAATCTTGCAGCCATAGCTAATGTATTTCACCTCATCCCTATGCAAGGTACCAGAGCTTTCAACATTCTGCAATGTTCCCTGAAGCATTTGGAGATCCTTTTACACTCACCAATGTCAAGGACCCTCTGTTTAGCTGTGTGCTGCCGAGAATGCCAGTATTTCCAGTATTTCAGCTGTTCATCTCTGTTTTTATCCTCACTGAAAACAACCATGACCACGCTCTAAGAAAATCGACAGAACTAGCATTAGTTAATATGTAATTAACAGTCAGAAACACACAAATTAAAATTTCCCATATGCCTCTAATGCTCATCCAGTCACCCTCCTCCCCCAGTACTTGGGTTGCAGACGATAGCTGGTTTTCATTCCAGTCCAATATTGCAAAGCAGTTAAAATCTAAGTTGCCTTAAGAAAATAGTGGTTATTTCAAAGTCAGAGGATTCCCAATTCCAACTCTGATCCATGTCCAGTCCCAGTGTTCATATTCCCCCAGTTCAGATTCCTTGTCACTCCAGAAGGTGACACTGCACTGTAAAGGACGTGTTGTTACAGAGCTTGGCCTCACTGGCTGAAGGTACACGTCCAATACCCTTCTTGTGCACAGGACTCTTATATACATGTATTTAATGACAAACCCAGTGTGACTATTTACTAAGATCTGCTCAGCTTTTCAGCTCAAGTTCTTTGTTAAACTGTGTGATTCAAAGGAAACTGATGAAACTTTATGCAAAACCTCACATGAGTAATAAAGGCTTTTTTAAAAGCCTTGCTTTCAGGGCAAACAAAACAAAAAAAAACACAAAACAATGAAAAAACACTCAAATTAGGTAAACTGGAAAGAAATCAGAGGAAAAAAAATAATTTTGAAAAATCCTCTTTTGTTTCCATTCTTCCTTTAACCTGAGTCGCTGAGCACATAAAAACAACCAACAAACTGTTTCATAAGCTGAGGGGCTCAGTCACGATGGATTCATGATCACCACCATAACCCTTCACGTCCTCTGTGACTTTCTCCATTCTTGTCTTTTATGTCAAGCTACCGTGGGGGCTCAAGGCAGTACCTGCCGTGGGTGAGTCTCCAGTTATCCCTGTGCAGACTGGCTGGCCACCAGGTCTGCACTGGCTGGTCAGCTGATGCACTAACCACAGCTGGCAGCACAGACTGTAGCTTCTCCATCAAGGGCAGCATTAATCTTTTTCTTCTATAAACCACTTTCGTGGTACTTGTAGAGGTTTAACATCCTCAAAACCTCTTGCCCCTCTGTAAGGTTTGGATGGAATTGGTAATGAATTCAACAGTCACTTGGTGGGGAGCAAACAGAACATGCTAAAGAAAGTTGCGTGTGGTTTCACAATGTCCTGTAAAGTGTATGCCCTCCAAAAGAAACAGTCTCATCTCTCCTTTACAATTTCCACCCTCCTGCTGCCACAGCTTCAAAGCTCATGCGGCTGTGCAGTGAACCAGACTTGTGAAGACTGGTTTTCAGCCAGACCAGTGAGCTCCTGACTCCCATGTCAGCTGTAGAAGTGCTAGAGCTGGCATCACAGAGGGGGAAGGAATGGGTAGCTGGTAGGAAAGGGGACTTTTCGGCAGCAGAGGTCTTACCTCACCTTCAGCCAACACCACAACGCCATCATAGCCTCGTGTCCTTAGGAAATCAGGCTAAAAATTAACTGCCATTCAGGTTTACAGATCATTGCCTCTCTTTAAGAAGAGTCTCTCCAAACTTCATGTAAGATTAAAATATATAGGCTGTTGTCTGCTTCACTGCAAACACTGACTTTCACTGACTCCTTTGACTGAAGTCACAATATTTTTTATGGTACTTCATTTATTTGCATGGAAACAATTTGCAGCCTCATACATATGCAGCTCTTCCAGCTTCAGGATGAAATCTGCAGTGTAGCTACTCTGAGGCTCATTGTTCATTCCAAGGTTACCAGGTTAGGATTTGCTTACTCAAAAACATTACCAGGGAAATCAGGAGGCCTGTTCACCCAGCAGATACTGCTAAATACCCAAGCTTCAGTTCTACCTGCAGAATCTAAGATGCAAATCATCCATTTTGTCATGCTTCTGGGTGAACATCAAGTGAAAACTCACACTTAAATGATGTAAATTATTTAAAATTTATGTCAAATGATGGCTTCAGCTCTACACCCTTTTATCTGAAATGCACTGTAAAGTAGCTGCTGAAATGCATGAGTGAGTGAAGATGGACTTAGAGTAGACGTAGCAGTTCTGATTTTTTTCTTTAATCATGGCAATGATAAGTTCACCAGTGTGAAGCACAGTATCTGTGCAATTACCATTCTGCCAAACCATAAACTGAGGCAGGTATGTATAAAAGTGACTCATCACAAGATCACATTTTTTAAAAAAACTGGACCCCAAAATATTTGAGACCACCATCACCAGTGCCATACCACCTTTACACTGGGCATTGAGTAAGCTCGCTCTGTCCTTTCCCACAAGAACAAAATCCTTAAAAACCAACCAACAGCAATGACATTTATCTGCAGAACTTCATTCCCCTCTAGGAAAGAAACTGGACAATACCCTGACTTTGCTGATGGGATGCCGGAAACATTTGTTATCCCCCGTCTCGCTCAGAGTGATGGCGTAGAACTGTCCTTTGTTCAGGTAGGTCATGGGCCCCTCCCCTTGTTTTTGACGCAGAGATTTGGTAGCTTCTAGTGTATACTGAAAAGTGCTGTTGAAAAGACAGGCAGAGAAACACCAATAAAATGCACATAACTTTTCTCCTTTTCTGTTCATCTCCGTTTAGTACGTTTTTCATGCCTTGCATAAGCGAGGCATCAGCAGCTAATAATAACATTCCAGGAAAAGGTCACACAGGTATTTAAAAATGCAAGTTTTGTTTTTCAAGTTCATCAGACCTGGCAACCAGGCATCAAAAATCTGGACTGCAAGTCCCTTGGATCAAAGACTACATCTTTAGTTTCTCTGAAAAGAGCTATCATGAAGTACAAGATTACAGACCCCACAGTGAGTGTCAAATAGCAGGAGGGAATTCAGTACGATTTGCTGGAAAACAGCCACCTCCATAGACATTTAAACTCAGAAGTGTCACAGAAAGAGAAATTTAAAAACAAAACCAAACCAACCAACCAAAAAGTTGAAACAAAACAAAGCAAAATAAAACAAACAAGCAAAAACCAAAAATATAACTTGTTGTAAAAGGTGGACACAGAGATGGAAAGTCCAACTGCTACTTCTAGCACAGGGCAGAGAAGGAATAGAGCCAGAAGGGACAGTAGGTTCCATTGTTTAAAGACAACTTTTCTTTTCAAAATTAATCAGAACAAAGTCCCTACATTTAGTTGTATCTGAAATGAAGTAAAATCCCTTAGAAAAAGACAAAACTTAGTTTGCTCTTGTGCTGGAAGTCAGATTTTATAAGACATCCTCCTTCTTCACAGGAAAACTTTCTACTTTTTAAAGTAGTTCTCAAATCACAAAAAGGTAAAGCTCCATTAACCGGTGAACTGGTAACTGAGCACAGTTCTCAGAGAGCCTCTTCCAGGCGTCTCCTCCAATAATGGGCTTGAACAATAATCCAATAAAAACGGTGCCTGCAGCTCCTCACATTCTCTTAAATGAAAAATAACGCTAACCTTGCAGAATAAATCTTCTCTTGAGACTGCATTCGGTCACCACGGGAAGCCTAATGAAGGGACTCACTGCAGAATGACCTCACAGATTGGAGATATGGGAGAAGCATTTTCACAAGGGTCCTAATTCAGCAAAGTATTTGAGCAGTGCTGGACGAATGTGTTGGTCCAAACCAACAGTGTATCCTTAACTTCTTAGTTCAAACAAATATTCTGGACCATCATAACAATGCCACAGCAATATGGAAATAAGGGAAAGACAAACACATTTTTAACTATCCAATAGGAAAGAAACAACTAAGATACATGAATAATAATAATAATAATATTTAAAGCCCCACTCAAAGAGAAAGTAGAAGAAAAAAAATAACCTGACCTAGCCAAACCTCCCACCAGACAGAAGGCCTAACAAGGGTGTCTGCTTAGAAGGGCTCAGGATGAACCAAAGTCAGACACACCATGTCTTAACAGAGCTGCCTACAGTCTGCCACAGTCTGGTCTCCCATTCCCTGCCATTCTGTATGTTTCAGAAAGATGTCAAAAAAATGTAAAGCCCAGACGTGCTGCACCTGGCCAATTCTGCAGCTTCTGTGTGGTACCACTTGAGAATTTTCTTCTTGTTCCCAGCTGGCAAAGTGTGCCCTATAGCAGGAGGATTACTATTACCCTTAAAACTTACTGTAGTCACTCAAATTATTATAATACTATTCTGAATCTCACCATCAGTGTCAGCTAAAGCCCCGTGTAGTCATTAAGATCATCTATCAGGCTTCCAATTAGTTTAATATTCACCACATCTTTATTTTTTTCAATCTGAAATTTTCATTTCTGAGTACCCATTACTTCCAGGTAACTCCCAGAAAAGATATGTTTTGTTTTTCTTAATCTGCATTTGAAGGTTTCATTCTACCGTGGACCTGGGCATAACATGAAAGACTTCCTATCTGAGAATTGTTAACAATACCAATGCTTCAGGTATTGTTATTTTATATCCAATCGATTTTATATCCAGTGTAGTGAGTGAGCAGTCTTTGCTCAACATCTATTTCATATGTGCTGCCTATCTAATGACTTTGTTCTGAGCTCACCGCAGTTAATGATTGTTTTAATATCCTCAGAAAAAAAAGCTCAAGCTGTAAGGAACCTCCACTGCAGAAGCAGTCACGTGCCTACTCCAGGAAAAACAGGTAGAATGTTCCTGCTTCTCAAGTGCAAGACATCTCTCAGATAAAACACAACTATGCACAAGCACAAAATGAAACTTCACTGGTCATAGTCTTTACTAGTTTAGGTGACTCTGCAGTGTTTGCTCGGTTTTGTGCTTAGGGAGGACACTATTCCTTCCAAACTTCCATTTTTGAAATGTTTACTTTTTGGGGTTTGTTTTTGTTTTTTTAAACAGATTGCAATAGAAACTTTGTATGTATTATTTTATAGGTACATATGAAGTACTACAACAACCAGTGTAAAAAGACAGGTTTCCCAGAAAACCTACCAGGAGTAACTAGGAAAAAAAGAAAGGAAAAATAAATATAGGAATTCTATAATATTGGTGGAGCCAGTTCAACCATCCTGGACATCTGACTTGTGCATCCTGCCAGCCTGAAAGGGTGGAGATTTTCCATGACCTGGCTGTCAAAGTTGTGCCCTGTTACCTGGGGGACCTCTCTTAACAGTTTTTAATCCCTCTCCAGGGGGCTTTAGAGAAGTTAGTAACGTAAAACAATGCTGGGGGAAGATAACAGATGAAGATATAAATTGGTCAGGTATGAAACCCAACATGCAGAGTGATACTGGGCAGTGTCAAGGAGTCCTGTAGGTGCCCCAGGGTGATGAAAGGAAGGATGAGAAGCAAACACAGGCAGTCTCCTTGATACGTTCCTACATGATGCCAGTCAACACATTTCAAAGCTTATGCCATACCTTGTTTGCTCGTAAATATATTCTTCAGCCCCCACTGACACACTGCGATACTTCTGAAAAAAAACAATTAACAGTTTGATACAATCAAAAGGCAAATACTAACAGAAGTAAAATTATATTTATTTGAAGATGCTTCAGAAGAAACCATCAACCTTTTAAAACTCAAAATCCCTAAAAACTGTGGTGGACCCTACATGGTCTTTACACTATAATTGGCAGAGATAATCCATTTATGTCAAGCTTTTAGAGTTTATCATAATCTAATTGCTACAGCAATGTAGCTGAAAAACATCTTCTGCCTTATTAAACCCTTTGCCTACACCTTAATATATGCTAAAACAAGCCTGCAAAGCTGTACCCTATCTCAAGGACTAAGATTTTCAAATGAAATAATAGTTTTCCTAGAGACTTCACTTTTGCTTTGTTTTTGCCTTATTTAAAAATGTGTGGTCACCCATCCTGAAGGCCTACGGTGAAATGCTGACAAAAATTTAGATTGCTATACTGTCTGTTTTGGATAAGAGTGGTGACACAGGCCAGAAAAGTATTCTACCTTCAGTATACAATTGTTTGAGTGAAATGTGCATTTCACCAGAAGAAAAGAGACCTGCAGTCACTCATTAAAAAATGAAAAGACATCAAAAAAAAACCAAACAAAAAACAACAACAACAAACCCTAAACAACCCCTACACCAAGAGGTGGAATTAGGGAAAAAAAAGAAATCTTTTTGCACATGCTAAGCAATGATTTGTACTCTGTTTTCCTGAACAAATAAGCCCACTCGTACTGCTATGTAAGCCTTGCTGCTGCTTCTTGGCTTGTGCTTTGCCTGAAACATGTTTTTGCTGATGTCTGTCTGATGGATCACTACATTTCATGTCCAGAACTTCTTGTATGATCACCAGTTAGCTGTTTTGTTTCCAGAAGCGTCAATTCAGGCAACTTTGAAACCAGTTTTTAATTTTACCTCATGCACAACTGTGCCACAACAAATATCCAGGCAGATACTAGTTACGTGTAAAGATATTAGGTACCAGTTAGGAATATTTCCTGAAGAACAAAAGTCAAGGGATCCATGAGCAGTAGAACAGATAAGCTAAATACTCAAAGAAAACTATAGTCAAAGAAAACTAACATCTGAGGAGTATTACAACAAAGATGGTCCCATATTAACGGGCTAGTTGTATTTTATATGAAGGCTAGAGGCTGACTTTGTCAAAAATGTTCAGTTTATTTCCCTAGCCTCAAAAATTTTGGCTATACTATAAAGGACTAATAAATTAATCACAGCTAAATAAGAATATAAAAGAGATGAGAAAGGTGTATTTATTGTTAAAATTGTACCCGAAGAACACAGCGAATGTATTTGCACCCAGTACCACAGGGATCTCTAAAAACTCAGCACTTCTTCAGCATAACACAACTAAGTCCCTCAATACATATTTTGAAACAATTTCTAAATACATATTCATAACATCTTTAAAAATTGAGCGGGTATCACAGCAAATCTACTGCAGCCAAACCCAGCCATTCTCACCAAGTGAGCAGGAAAATGAGTAAGAAAACCATATTCCTACTTTAAATGCTTATTTAGCACACGTTTCTCTACTGGTGGTGTGTTTTGACATTTTACTTTGTGCTCTGCCTACACCTGCTTCCTACAGCTGCCCCTATGCAGCAGCACATGGCTGGAGCAGTCGGAGAGGACAGGGGCAAAGTACACCCTGGGCTTTGGGTAGCTGAGAGAAAACGAAGGGACGGGCTAAGTGCTGAGTGAGGCTGCAGCAGGGTGGGAAAGCTTTTCCTCCTCTCATGCCACACATGCATGTGTTTTGGGTTAAGGATTGTGGCACACACCTCACCTACCAGCTACAGATGGGGACTTAGTTGAAGTTAGTTGTTCAGTCTCCCTGGACAGTTAATAGGGGAGGTGAAGAGGGAGAGGAGTGAGTGCACCTGGCAAACCATTCCAGCCACTTTCAGCAATCTGATTTGAACTGCCTCTTTCACCACTGACTGAAGAGAAAGCCTAGATGACAAGTATCATACCTTGTAATAACTAACCAATCATTTTACAAAACAAGTAACAAAATATTACCATTGCAAGAAAATCACATAACATGGAGTTTGGCGGGCAAAATATTACCATGTTAACAAAAATTACCTTTTTGTGGAGTTGGGGATGCAAGGCCAACGTAGAGATGTAAATTCCCTTTTTATCTCCAAGTTAGACAACTTTGCACAGCGTGGAGTAGCTGCTGGGGTAGCTCCCAGCAGCGTGTCCCAGAACAAACCAGTGTAATGGAATTGCTCAGCTACAGCACCCCAGGGAGAGCACTGGGTACAGTACCACTGGGCTCCCATAAAGAGCCATTTATCACTAACATGGAAAAATAGCTAAAATGATGTGATTTGATAACGTAGAGTAACGTTTCTAATCCAAAGTTTGATCTTTCTGATTTTTCACCAACAAGCTACATTTCTTCATTAATTGTTCATTTAGTCCACCTAAATGTGTTCTATATTTGAAAATGGATTTCACCTCTGGACATCCTGATCTATGATGCTGGTGCAGAGACAATTTACTTTTCTATAATACACATACACACAGTGATTTTCTTACATATTCAGTCAGAATAACTCAGCCTTAATGTCGCTTGCCTCGTACTTTTGTTACCTTTACAATTTCATATGCTCGGAGAAGAAAAATCTGAGGGGAGTTTTACCACCCAATATCTCTAATTATTTGCAGAGTTATTGTCAGCTTTAAATATTTTTTACCTCTCTCCATTTCTGGCTTGTTTGCATCACTCTGCAGCAGGCAAAAGCAGCCAGAAGGTACTCACCATATTAAAGCTAATTACCTTGCCTCAGCATAACTGCAAAATATGCACAATGCTCCTTGTTTCTCTTCTCCTCATCATTCCCCTACATATGCATTCAACCGAGTCTCTCCCTGCCTGCTAACTTCTCCATTCCCCTCGAGCCACCTAATTCTACTACTTTTTTTCACTCACCCACATGGCAGAGTAGAGCTTAGTGCAACAGACAGCTTTTGAATAAATCACTTGTCTTTATCTAGCAGCGGAGGCTGACACTGCTCATTTGCACTTTCAGAAGAACATTAAGAATTTTCCAAAGAACATTAAGGATTCCCCACATTTTGCAAAGTAGCTGCTATTTCTTACTGCTACAAATAGTTCTGAAGGCAGATTTTGTTAACAGAAGCAAATCTTTCAGAATGGCAACTACCCTCTGCTTAACACAGTATCCCAGGAGACAAAAGATCAGCATCTGTTATTCTCAGTATTTCCAATTAAAAAAAAAAACAAAACTTTAAAACTGTCTTCTGAAACACCTCATGATGCTCCCTTATAATTAGAGCACAGACTGACAGGAACATGCCAAGGAGCAGAGATGAATTTATTTAAACAAGCGTCAGTGTTCTAATGGCTCTTGTGGACAGCTCAAATTTCCTTGTTTGAAAGCTCAAATCTCCTTAACTTGTTTACTGCTTTTTATGGAGTTCTTAGATGCTAATTTGAAGTTAAAAACTTACTTCTGTTCCTCCTTCTTTGAAGGTGTCGCTGTAGGTACTGTCTGGAGTACTGCGCTGGTCATCTTTGAGATAATTTGTGTGGGGAGCGATGTTGGACACTTCGTATGGTTCGAAGATAACCCCTCGGTGCTCCTCGCTTTCTCCTCTTGCATAGTGTGCTTGGGGAGTCATAAACACAGGGGTGAATTCCTCTGCTTTAACCACAGTCACTCCAGTCCCCGTGATGGGAGTCGAGCTCCCTGACACGTTTGTGTTGTATTCCCTTTTGGATGACTCCAAAGGATCTTGGTTCAAGGAAAGGTTAACCGGCACTGTCTTCAGGACTTGCACACGGTTCTCTCCCCCACTTAAATTACTCTGAGCTTCCGCGGTATTAAGACAATTTCTGTGAGATAAAACACCAAAAAATGTTAGGAACTGTCCTGATAGAATAAATCTCCTCCTTAAATAGTTTAATGATCTTAGATGGCCGGGAAGGAGATCTTTCAACTGTAATAAACCACTGCCGTAAGAAGCAGTACATTAACAAATAGTAGGCAAAACACGTCTGCGTCGAGCAGAGAGGTGCAGAGCTCTGTAACAGCTAGGGAAAGAGAATACATTTGATTTGACCTCTAATCACTATGACTTGTTACAATAAATTCTGGGTATCTGGGCTTGCTTTTGCCTTGGTTTATAGTTTGGGTGCAAAATCAATCCACCAGTTCAACAGCCTTTAGGCACAAAATAAGCACAAAGAGTAAGGAGAGGTATGGATTAACTCACGGTACATAATTTGCATGGGAAATAGGGAGAATATCAACAGCAAAATTGATATGCTGATGCATGCTCTTCCAGGCTGCTGACAGGACAACACTGTTTGTGTAACTCTGGTACCGATGCTCTTCTGAAAGAGCAAGCTCAGGAATCCCATTTTATCCGAGTAGATCAGTAACTATCGCAGCTGCAAGGTAACCTCCGGCAGCCTGCCCACGTCTACCCGCTGTTGCTGTTGAAAGTAATCTGATTGCTGATAGTAGTTGCACTGACATAAAATTGTTAACTCTTAAACCTTTGAGTAGATGTAACACACTGCTTTGTTTCCAACCCACGAGATATGTTCTGACATTACAGTTCCTCTCTTGGATTTCCACTGAAGGCCGGTTTTGGCAATCAAACTCAACTTAGGAATTTCTCTGGCATTTGCAGCAGAAAAACTGTCCCTCAAAATAAGTTTCATATTCTGTTTTGAAACAGTGAATTTATACTACTACCTATTTAAACCCCCACCTTACACAGCTAGTGGAGACCTTCTGAGGCTGTCCCAAATCAGCTACACGGAAATAAATCTTGTATAGCTTCTCTCCACTATAATTTTACACAAAGATACCTTCCTACATGTAAAAACTTCATTCTTTCTGCATAAATATACACTCTCTTGTCCAGAAGCCTTAATAAAGGTAGGAGTCAGCTTCCTCGTACACTTCAAGTGACTTTTAGCCTCAGAGGAAGGCTGAAATCTGAGAGGTGCAAGAAAAGCATCTTGAGTGAATGATTTTAAGAGAGTTACTTCATTTGCTTCTGGGCAGATCCTAAGATATGTTAAATAAAACCATATAAATCAGGTTACTGAGGCTAAACTACCCACTTTATGTTCTAGAAGAAAAAGACTGAAAGTAAAGCAGTCAACAGCCAGCTGTCAGTATAATCTGATTTTACTAACCTCAGCAGCAGCAAAACAACACAATGAAACACAAACACAACACAAGCCTTTCTGCTACTTTGCAAATTGCATATTTAATAATAGTGTTCGATTTTTCTGATAAATTAAAGGTAAAAAGGAGTAAAGTTTGCTTCCCAAAACAGTCTTCATTCTTTTATCTTTTGGAAGAAAACCATGAACCCTTAGGCTATCATAGCTCCTTCAGTTCTAAACAGATCAACACAGTTAGTAGCTGGGTGTATGATTTTAAATAATACTGTACCTTTTATCTTGGTCTTCTTGATTATCACTCACTTTGTTAACAGACAACAGCCTTTTATCTCTGGGAACCTGAGAACAACACCAGGCATGGGGTCAGGTAAATGCAACTGTCAGGTATCTGCAGTTTCAGACTGCTCTACTGCAGCAACTAGAGAAATGTAACCATATCAGTGTTGCCTACTTCACAGATGCCAGGAACCGTTTTGGAGACTGATTGTGAACAGAAAATTCCAGGAGGGGAAAAGAGTAGGGATTGTTTTCTTTTCTAGTTCGTGGGCAAAGCACTCTTCTCTATGTCCTTATCTTTGGAATATCAAGCTAGGCCAAGCTATCTCAAAATCAAAGCTTATATTCCTAAACACACACACAAGTTTCTTCACTGAATAATAAGAGATGAGAAGGAAGACATGATGCATTGATACACTCCAGGTGGAGACCCTTTTAGTGCAGAGGAAAAAGGGTCTTCAGTTAAACCACAAGCACCAGCTAAGTCCTCCTGTTATTGAGCAGTCTGGAGGGTGCAGGACTCATAGCTAAGGGAAGTTTGTAGATCCTTCCCTTTCCTAGCATGGGGATGGGTTGGGGCATGTTGGCATGTCATCAGAGAACACTGACTTCTGCTTTGCTGAGTGCATCAACAGCCATGAGAAGGAAAAATCCAGTCAAATCTGGCTCCTCAACAAGGCTCAGAATTGACACCAAATGACTTAAAAGATTTGTCTTCCCACATACTGGTTTCCTGACACCAGCATAGATATGAAATCATCAAGGGCAGAGCTGCCGCCACAACCATATTTTTCTTTTGTTGCTGAAGCAGCAGTTTGGGAGCTAAAACTTCTATCTTTTACAAAAGCAGGTATATCCACCCCATCACAGCAGTTAACTTGGGATTAAAGAGCAATAGACCTAAGAATGGGCTATGGCTGTGTCTTTATCTTTAAATACTTTAAAGAAAGACCAGGAAAATAGGTAAATTCAGAGGAGAAGCAATACTCCAGAGCACTACAGTAGCCATGGTTGACATCAGCTCTATCTGCAAGACAGCAGCAAAGTCAGACAGCTCTAGCCAGAGCTTTTTTATCTCTTAGGAACATCCTCTCTTCCTATTAAGCATCCTGCTGGTTAAAAATCCCCTTTTCTATATTGTAGAAGTGGAATCCAAGTCACAGCCTCCACGTGTTGATTTCCTTGTTAAGATCATATATTTATGCCTGAATGAGGGTCTATGTTTAGGTAAATATCTCTAAAAGGGGAAGGGAAAAAAAAAATAATGTTAAGTTCAAATAATTCCTATTGCCTGGAAAAAGTACTTAAAAAAATTACCCAGCATGTCTAAACAGATGAGCCAGATGGTAAATAAGGGCAATTCAGGAGACTCTGGTGCACTGCAAGTCCTCCTCTACACTTCCACATTACAGCACAGAGGTTTAAATTAGGTTTTAAGTTCCTGTTTTACAGCAGCAGCATGAGTTATCCTTTTCTCCCAGTTTAAGACAGAAATAGTTATGATTGAATGCTGGAAATGGCTTTGAGCTTAACACATCTTATTCCATCTGAACTCCAAGTCTTTTGTAACTGCCTGAAATAAGGAACAGACGTGTCTCTTAGAACATAGCTCGAGAAGGAAAAGGGCTGTTTTCTGGTTTTATTTTAAAAATCCAGCAGATTAATGAACTGCTATGTACAAAGACATTACTAATACAGAAGCCAACACTCCAGATGCTCTCACACATCCTTAATCTTATGAATCTGCTTCAACTTCACAGACTTTGGCACTGTGGTAACTGTCAAGTAGAGAAAAGGACCTTTCTTCTTTCTCATTGGGAAGAGCTTTTCTCTACTGACAACAACATGCAAAAGCAAGCAACATCTCTTGAAATATAATCAATAAAGAAATTAAAACAATATTTAACCATAAGGCTGGAATATGGCATCTGGCCTACAACCCCTTCTCCTGAACACTCATTTAATGATCATAGCACAGAATAAAAAGAGCAGCCCATTCTCTAAAAGCATTTATAAATACTTGAATCAAAAGGGTTTATTTTTACATTTCCATTCCTGGTACTTCTTCATGAATTACAAGAGGAATTGGCATTATTTAGTTGGCTTTCACAGGAGAGCATCTGTCCAATGAAGACAGAGGAACACTGAGACAGTTACACGAAATCAACAACTTCATATTTTAGTGTTTGGTACTCAATACTGACTCCATTTGCAGAATCAGCCTGGGCTTCAGGGTGACATTTCTGCATTAGACAGAGTGGCATCCCTGTAGACTCTCCTCTGATTTCAGTAGAAATCTCAGACATAGCTCTAAACACTATGAAATACACACAAAAGAAAGGAGGTGTCAAAATAGTAGGTAAAGCCTTGGTCTAAGAACCTGACATAAACTGAAACTGTGGCAGTACTTCCCTTGTAAATTGACTTAGATCTTTATGTCCAGCTCCATTTCTGTCATCTGCTTTTCTATTTAGACTACAAAATTCCAGTGCAAGGGCTTAGACCTCACTGTATGTTTGTATACAGCCTACTGCAATCATACAAACAAAAACAACATGAGAAACTGTCAGATGAGAGATATTCCAGTTAAAGAGTAAACTAAAATGTGTGGAATGAACCAGAAAAGCAGCCTGCCTACAGATGGATAAGTCCACTTTTGAAAGAAAACTGCAGAAATAAAAAGGGGGCTAATTCATCCAATGCTCTTGCAAGGGAAGAGGAAGAATGCTATGCTCAAAGAGAAATCATGGTTGCAAATTTAACATGGGAATATTGATTTTGTTTTTTCTCTTCAGAACTAAATTCATCAAAAAAAAACCCCAACCCTCAAACAGGCTTCCTAAAACAGAAAGGGTGCTTGATGCAAGTATCAGAGAGGGAACATGATGCAGTGACTTCTGTCTTTGAAAAGTGGCTCTTTTGATGCCTCTTAGAGCGGTCCCCTTCTGGTGTAGGTGGGAGGAATTACAACGGAGTTACCTACTTTATAATAGTCATACAATAGGCCAAGAGCAGCAGCACTGTCCTCATCACCGTTTATGCTCATCATAGCCTTGGTGGCTGCTGTTAGGGGATTCTCCAAATACGACTTCCAGGCTTCATCTTCGCTGGTGTAGGCTCGTCTGGTGTTGAATGAAGTGTCATTTGGCACTAAGGCCACAAGTCGCTTGTTACTGCGTAGACAGGAAGAATAAAATGGTGATCCAGTTTTTTATGGATCCGTGCATTACTCACAAGGCATGTTCAAGATCATCACGTAGCTCAGTGAAAGTGAGATGGTTACATCAAGCAAGCATCTCTGTCTTAAACTTGGTGACATAAATATTTATCAGCATTAGGTATCTTCAGTACTTAACCCAAAAAACCCCTCAATGTGTGATGATCTTGTGACAATAATTCAAAGGTATTTTCACTAATGTACAGGTAGAGCTATCAAAATATTTTACAACTATTTTGATACAAAAGTAACAATATAAGAACACTTTGCCCCAGTATTTTTGCTAGTTGTACACTTGATTAGGGAAAAAATGCATTTATCTGAAATCAGCTATAATAAGAAGACATAAATGAAAAGCAAAAAGTGTTCACCTAAACCAGCATAGTTCAGGATTTCATAACTGGGAACATTTTATCATTGAGCTATCCTCTGCTTTTGAAATGCAGTTTGTCTGTAATTTCAAAGAAGTTTTCTGTAAGAGGACATGAGCAAGGGGTCCAGTGGATGAAGCAGAAGTCACCCACATATTTGATCTCAATTCACACTTCATCACTTACCACATCTACTTACAGACCCATGCCAATACACACGAGACCATTAGTAAGTGGGATTTGCAGCAGAGCAGCTTTCTCCAGCCTGAAAGTGGTACAAACTGACCAGTGTCTGTGTGTATCATGAGAGAAGTTGATGCACCACAGCTATGGCTGGAATTTCCAGTATAATGGAAATAAAAATGTAGATAATAGTACCTGCTTTTGTAAAATGTTCAATAAACTTACAAATAAAAGAACTAAGCAAAACAAAACAAAACATTTTAAAAGGTTGCATTCCAATTACACAAGATAGTAGGCAAACAGATTAGGCAGGGAAATAGTGGAGCCAGGATCGTGCCGAGTAGTGCCTGTTGCAAGAGCACCGTCAGGAATTGTGGCTCGGGATACAAGGATCACGATGAAACTTTTAACACATGGCACCTCACAACTTTGAAAGCCACAAAGATGGTGGAATAACTGTCTGTCCAGACTTGACTGGCGAAACCAGGGGTTATTCCTGGTGACCTTCATAAAACATTTCTGGCTATCTTCTACAGAAACACTGTTTGTTATTAACTCTCCTCTAGCTTGTGCCGTGCCAGCTTCACAGCCCTAACCCAACCAAACGCTGCTGTTGCACAGAGAGTGGCATTCAATCAGTGTACAACTGAGCCTTTTATTTGATTTCAGAAATAGGACTTGATAAAAGGACAACTGAATGCATGCAGTAAATGCTCTTGGATGCTGGGAGGGTATCTTGCCTGGCCCCCACGCTGCAGTGACCAGCAGGCTGGGGCTTCACCTGGGGCTCTGCTGCTGCCCCAGTGCATCCTGCAAAGCGCATGCACTGGGGTTTAAGGAAGAGGAGGGAGATGGTGGAGATTATCATCTCCATGGTACAAAGCACTGTTTACAAGTTTCTTTATTTAATGAGAAACAAAATAATCCACCTGGTACACAGAGCACAGTTTTATGAGCTCTGTGGGGGAAGAGAGCATTTTGTAGCTTCGTATCACAAAATACAGCCAGCAATTACAGCTCAGATTACCTTTTCCTGTTATCTTAAATATTTGGATTTTTAGAAGCTTCCCTTCGTTTCTGAAGACCCTTCTGCCTGGCCTTCGGCTGTCTCTTCTACGGACGTTTGTCTTTCCTTTTCCCACATCTACATCTGTATTGTTACAAGTTTGCTTCAGCAAGTGAAGCTGAAGCAGAGTTCGGAGCCCACGGAAAGACAGAGAGCGCTGCTAGGTCTGCTGCCTTCTCAATACCCCATTGTTAGAGATTCCAATCAGACTTGGAACAGCCCCACTGTTTGTGCCACTGGTAGCTGAGGGCCCGTTCCCACTCTGGAGTAGCCAGTTCTCCCTGGCTCAGAGGCAATTATTCCAGGCAAGGATTCTCCTTCCCCCAACAAAGCTCCCCTTCAGCCAAACCGGGGCTGGTTCACCGCATGGGCGGCTGCCCATTGCAATGCACAAAATACCGCTGGCTCTCCTTCCTGTAGCAATCTTCCCTTACAGTCAATAACTGCCTTTTGTTACTCAGAGCACTCACAGCCCTGTGATAGCCAGAACTGATTTATGAGCACTACAGGCAGCCTGTGAGATGCCCTATAAAACCACACCTTTAAGAGCTGGGCTGTGCTCACCTGCAGACATGCTGGAGGGGAGGAGTCAATCTCTGCTGCGCTAATTTACTCAAAACAATCTGAAAGCAATGAGGAGAGTGCTGTCCCTCAGAGGTGCTGTACACGATTGTGCTGGGGAGAAGCTAAAGTAAGGGGGATTAATGTTCTAGGAACAGCCACTCGGTAAATAAACAGTTGGGATGGCTGGAAAGGCGCAGGGACATAGACCTAGAGTCTCCCCAGAGCACATTATCTCTAAACCCCAGGTTTTCACGTTTGAAAACTAAATATCTGTCTCCTCTGGCTTGAGATTATGGTCTGCACCATAATCAACCGACACACTCACTGTGTTTACTCTGCAAACAGACTGAAACAATAGCACTAAGCAAAATAAAAAACTTCCTCATCACCCCCATCCCTGTCATCAGCTCTGTGGGAGGTTAATGGTCAGACTTAATTATCATGATTTAACATAGTCAATCATTTCAAAGATTATATCCAGAGCAGTCATCCAAAACAACTGCTCTGGCTTTAAGAAAAGGTCTCTAGTAATTAAAGTCGTTGGGACGGGAGGGTGGGTTTCTCTAAGAAGTGTGTGCACACGCATTCCCTTTCCTTTTCCAGGGCTGCTGAACCTCCTGGACAATTTCAGCCACGTGTGACAAAGAGGTAGCAATGTCCCCCATAACCAGAGGACAAAAATACTTTATATTCTATTATATGCCATGAAAACCCAGCCTCGAGCGAGGCTTTGCACAGGTAAGCTCCCCAGGTCCCATTCAGGCACAATTCCATGCCAAGGTCCCCCCAGCTGTTCCAGCTGTGTAACTGATGGCAGCTACTTAGAAGAGAGTAACTGCTGGCACCCGGACCATGAGGAAGACAAAGGGTGACACCTACAAGAAACATAAAAGCATTCCCTCTGGAGAGAGCTGCTCCAAATACCCACCCTGTGAGAAAAGCCTGGTCCGGAGCCTGCAATTAGCAGCACATCTACGAATCTTATCAAAAGCTGCAAATGCATCAGTGACCACATTCACAGAGAGCCACTCACTTCCTTCTTAAGAAAGGAAGAAGGGCAAGTGGAAGACTTCCATTCCGCCTGGCCAGAGGTATCAGCAAGTACCTGCAGTAGCCCCAGGCATATCTTCTAAAACAGCCTGCTAGGCAGCAGACAACAAGCCCAACCCTGGCGGTGCCCATTCCTCACTTGGGCTAGCCCATCCCTCCTCTACTGGGCAGTCAGGATGTGCGCCAACCAGAACACAGGACACACCTGTACAAGCCCAAAGCACACCATTATTTTACCATGAAGATACAGCTTAACAATTAAACACAGGTTTTCTTTCAAGCTATTCTTGAGCTCCTAATGAATACAAAATGTTTCAGTTGTTTCATGTTAACTGTAGTAGGTGGCTACGTATCTTAATTTATAGGTGTGTGAGAATGAAAGGAAGTTTCTGGGGACCAGTCCAGTTTAGGAGCTAGACTGTCCTGATACTTGAGTGTCTATGTCCAAGCTACAACGTCAGGTGGCCAAAATGTTTGGGGTTTTTGTTTGTTTGTTTCCCTCAAGTCTTTAGAGAGATTTTCTTGTTTCTACCACCTTACATGAACAGTGTGTTTTCCTCATAAGAAAAGCTATATGCAACTTTTCCAGATTTATACCAGTTATGGTGATTTCTGCATTTGGTAAACTGATACTTTGGAGTTTACTTAAGATGAAGATTATGGAATTTTATAAAATCTGTACAAATGTAGTGTAGAAACAGAGACAGCCAAAACTGCATTCACTTCATTTCAGTTACTGCAGCACAACAGAAGTTGGAAAGGCACACTGTACTCAACATCAATAAATTAGCTGAATGTTAAGGGCTGGCCTTTCAAGCTCTTCTTCTTGGCATGAGAGATAACAAACATTCAACAGCCACTTGGGGCTATAAAATCCTACTAGAGGCAAATTCTCACCCAGCTTGATGCAATTTGCAAATTAGCTTACACAGAATCAGAAATGCCCATTAACACATTCATGAACAATGGTGAAAGGCCACAGCTTTGTCAGCAGAGCTTGCTTTTAATTCAGAAACAAGATGTCCTGCCTGCCAGTCTCTCAGCCAATTCTGATGCTCAAGAGCTTTCTGCTGAATTTGCAAAGTTCACGCAGCCCCCAAGCTCTCTGCTAACTGTGCCACTGAACATAAAGCAGACTGGCCCAGCATCACGGGCAGCCGCGTCCTACTCTCCCCTGCCATATGCTCAGCACTACATCCTGATCCACTTGGTGCTAGTGGGGAAGAAAGGACCATCCTGCCTGCCCCTCAACTTTTGCCTTGTGCAGGGAATTCACCCCTGAAATCCAAAGCAGACTGTTACAAGTGCCAAGGTGGGCACCCAGAACAGGTATTTCCTGGTTTGGCTTTGTTGTTTTGGGTATGTTTGTTGGGTTTTGGTTGGTTTTTTTTTTGGACATGTCATTTTTTTTCTTTCAAGGAGCTTAAAAAAATCAGTCAAATAAAAACTGCAAGAATTGAGTTACCCCATGCATATCCCTGCAGACTTCTTTGCCCCATTATAATGCATTAGGGCTTCCCCCTCCCTACGAAGGCTAGATCCCAGATGGGAACACAGCAAGCTCTGTGTGCAAGGCAGAAGAATGGGAGAAACCCCTACTCCCAGGTTTCATCCCAGGCCTGAGACAATCTGCTCTTACACTCAGGACAAGAGCTCCAAGCACATCTGCACATATCCTCTGCAAACTGTCCCTTCATGAGAGGAGACAGGAGGCTTTGGTCCCTACAGCTGTTATAAAGCACACAGAGTTTTAGCACCACTCACGTAACTGGAAAAGGCAAGACAGACTTGTGGCTTCCTGGCTCCAAGCCCAGCACATCAAGTCCGTAGGATATTTATCATAAGCTCCTTTTTAGTCAGATGATAAGAAAATGCACAGGGCAACTGCCTCCAATTCAGAAAGCCTGGGAGAATCACAAAGTCCAAGATGAGATGATAGACAAAAGGACCACACTTCTGTGTTCCACGCAGGTCAGCACCACATATTATGTTGTTTGTTGGGTTTCTGATCCCTTAATTGTCCAGCTCAGAGACTGGATGAAGTGTGCTGTAACTCGGTGTGCTATGGGAAGAACACCCGCTTAGTATTTCTTCCCGGGCAAAGAAAGAAATGGGGAATTTCAAGAACATCCATGTTTCCTTCAGTATGACAAAAGGTAGAGGAACACACTCCAGCCACATCCAAGAGCTGGAAAAAGAACTGAGGCTCTCACTTCAGTTCTGACATAGCTAAGGAGGGCAGAGTGTGATCCCTTCAAAGCATTTCAGTAGCTCTAAAGGCCTTTATAAGTTTATTTTACACTTACACAAATCTCAGTTCAGCTATAAGGCTTACTACAAACAGATTTAGAACAGATGCTTATACAATTTGTCTTACAACTAATGTCCATGTATCTTAATTCACAGGCACGAAATGAACTACTATGACCATTTAAAAAGCAGAAGCTGGATAGGTTTAACAAACTTTATATTCCAAGATCATAAATATCTGTCTGTGCTCATTATACAAAGAAGTATAAAGCAAAGCTAGCCCTAGTGCTTGAAACCATTTGTTTTAAAGATTCTAGACCTCTTGTTTTAAAGCCACTACCCTCCACATATTAAAAATAAATATATATAAACCCGTGCGTGACTCCCTTCAAGTTTTGATTTAGTTGGTTAAAAAAATAAATTACACTCCGCAGGATTTATTGCTAGAAGTATAATTAAAAAAGTCAGCAACACTGTTGTTTCAATTAGATAATAGTGTTCTGTTAAAACTACAAAGGAACATAAATACTTAAAGAACAAGAAAATTATGGCCCATGTGTCTTGGTATTTTGTCTTTCTTAGCTGACAATCACATCATTCCCAGAAGCACCAACGGGTCTCCGAAATGCACTTAGCCCAACCCAGTGATCATGTAAGCATACAAACGACTCAAGAGCAAAGGAAAAATCAAAGCATTTAGACCACCAGGAAACCAGAAGATGAGATGCCCTCTGGCCCAGCCAGCAGTCCATATGAAGGAAAAAAACTCCCATTAAAGAGCCTGAGTAATTTTGCCTACTAATGAATGCAGGTTTGGGACTCCTGCAATTTTGGGACAATTATTCTTTTTGAGCACAAGACAAATCTGAACAAGATTACACAAGTTAAATGATTAAAAGAAAATATTTTACATTTACAAAAGGCTCCAAGAGGAAGTAAAATAATACACTGAGCAGAAACAACGAATGGCAAAACATATTAGTTTAACAATTAGATGGCTACTAGAAGTTTTATTTGTTTTTACTCGGAACCAAAATAACTTGAGCATGTAATAGTGATTTAAAAGATTAAAACAAATAGGTGATTCATTAACACTGACAAAAAAATATTATTAAGTATGTCAAAGTGGAAGTACAAAAAAGAAATCTGACAGAAGGATTAAATACAGTATCTTCCTACCAAGGACTAGTTCAAGTAGGCAATTACTCACTCCAAGACAGACTTTTATACCTATGATTTCACAGACTATTTTGTTTCACTTTTAATTAAATATTATTACTAGCAGTCTTTTGTTAATAGTGCACTAAGGAGCCTGTTGTCTTTTTTTTTAAAAAAACCAAGCAGAAAATAGTCTCAAAGAAGGCAGGTTTCAGCATATTTGTAAAAAAAAACCAACCCCAAACCCACTGGCATCTCAACAAAATGAGAATACTGGGTCTCACAACTTTACTGCAGTAGCTAACAGGGTTGAATTAGCAATTATTTAGCAGCTTTGTAGCAGGCCATGCTTTGTTTTGCTAAGAAGTCTATTTCCAGCGTGCAGAGCACCCAAGGTTGTTTTAACTGACTTGGAAGCAGCCAGCAGTAGGCTTTAAAATTAAAACCAGGTAATGACAGGGCTTCCCAGGCCTGCTGCAGTTTAATGTGACCCTTGGCCCTGTGGCCCTTGTTCATTCATTGCTTCCATGGAGTTAATGGAAATGGAAGAGTTACTGCACTGATAGCACTAATTGCTGTTTTTTCAGGATATGAAAAAATATGCAGTCAGGAGGAAAACATGAATTCAACTGAGCAATCCTGAGAGTCAAAATTTCCCACAAATGTTTTTTTTCAAAAGCACACAAACCCAAAAATATACATTACAGAACAACCAAAGTACAAAATTAAGGAAGATGCCATTATCTCCCACCATTAGGGAAATCCACAGATACGTGTAACCTTTGAGGCTGGAGACATTCTCAAGGTACGGGTATGTTGCAATGTTTGACTTCTTCACAGTTCACATGCACTTAATATGGTTTCCTTGGTTAAGGATTTCATAAGCAACTGTTCTTTATGAAGTTAGCACTAAATAGTCCAGCATCCTGGTATATTAGGATGTCTGAAATAATTACTTATCTTCTTTTAATTAGCTGCTACTGCACCAATCACTGATTAAAAAGTTAATGAAGATTTATCTCAGGATGAATTCCTAGATCAGCATTTGAAAGGGTTATTTTGTGTTTGTGCACGTGTGTACAAAAAAGGGCAACTGCTCCTTAATTATGGGGAAAAAAAAAATATTTAAGGTAACCATCAATGGTCTGCAGTGGATTAATATTTGTGAAAATACTTGACAACAAATGTCAACCAGTGTAATATCATTTAACCTTCAGATGTCCCTGCCAGAACGAGAATGATGATGTCCCTGCTGAGCCTTCCACAGGGAAGAGGTTATGTGATCATTACAATCAAGTAAGTGACCTGGGAAAATGCTCTCCCTCCTGTTCTGCTTTGATCTTCAGTCTGGTCTCAGACTAAAGCACCAGAGAGTCATCAGTGCTAACCGCAAGACATAACCATTTCATACCCTTACTCCTCTCAGTTAAACTCATGGTTTAAGTCCTCTAAGGTTCTGCACACGCCTCCCTTGCACCGAGATGGTTTTCTGGGGAACATCCATGACAGCATGCCGACGTTTGAAAATTCCTGTTTCTCCATTTGTTCCAGGATGAGTAATGCTTTGGAAAATTCATCTCAGTGGATGCCCTATCCAGACACTCAGCAGTGGGGGGGGGGGGGGGGGAATAGTCTGTGACCAAAATGATACCAAACATCGGCTGGTGGGAAACATATTTGGCCTTCAAAAAAAAAATCAAGAAAAATTCCCAGAAACCCACTGTAACCC